>JACBWV010000223.1:265000-317518 GCA_013435795.1 Chlamydomonas sp. ICE-L | reverse complement strand
CACTACCTCAGGCTTTTGGTAGCGCTTTGACTCTCGCTTCCTTTGGGTGGTCGGCTTTTGACTCAACTACCTCCTTTTGGGTTGTCGCATGTTGACTCTCAACAGCTTCCTTTGGGCTTGCGCTTTTGACTCAGCCTTTTGGGTTCGCTTGCCACTTCCTTGGGGTTGCGCTTTTGACTCAACTACCTCCTTTTGGGTTGGCTTTGAACTCAACGCTTTCTTTGGTGTGTTGGCTCTTTGACTCAACTTACCTCCTTTGGGTTGCCGCTTTTGAACTCAACATGCTTTCCTTTGGGTTGCGCTTTGACTCAACTACCATCTCCTACCTCTTTTGGGTTGCGCTTTTGACTCTCAACAGCTTCCTTGGGGTTGCCTTTGAACTCAACTACCTCCTTTTGGTTGCGCTTTTGACTCAACAGCTTCTTTGGGGTTGCGCTTTGACTCAACTACCACCTTTTGGGTTGCGCTTGTGTGACTCAACAGCTTCCTTTGGTTTGCGCTTTTGACCTAACTACCTCTTTTTTTATTTTAGGTTGTTTTCTTCCCTTCCTTTGGGGGGCGTTTTTTTTGCTATACTCCTTGTTTTGGGTTTGTTTCGCTTTTTCACTTCTTTGGGGTTGCGCTTTTGATTTTTCATTATCCCTTTTGGGTTGCTTTTTTTAAGATTTTCTCCGCTTTCCTTTTTTTAGTTGTTTTCGTTTTGACTTTTTTTTTTTTTTTTTTTTTATGGGGGGGAGGTTGTTTTTTTTTTGGTTTCGTTTTACAACTTCTTGGTTCTTCTACTCCTCCTTTTTGGTTGCCTATTTGACTCAACAGCTTCCTTGGGGTTGCCTTTTGACTCACTACACTCCTTTGGTTTGCGCTTTTTGACTCAACAGCTTCCTTTGGGTTGCGCTTTTGAGCTACTACTCCTTTTGGGTTGCGCTTTTGACTCACAGCTTCTTTGGGGTTAGCGTCTTTTGACTCAAACTAACCTCCTTATTAGGTTTGCGCTTTTGTATCACAACTTCTTTGGGGGTTGCCTTTTGACTCAACTACCTCCTTTGGGGTTGCGCTTTTGACTCACCATCTTCCTTTGGGTTGCGCTTTTTGACTCACTACCCTCCTTTTGGGTTGCGCTTTTTGACTCAACACTTTCCTTTGTGTGCGACTTTTGACTCAACACTCCTTTTGGGTAGCCTTTTGACGCAACAGCTTCCTTTGGGTGCGCTTTTAACTCACGACCTCCCTTTTGGGTTGCGCTTTGACTCAACAGCTTCCTTTGGGGTTCGGCTTTTGACCAACTCGCTCCTTTGGGTTGCGCTTTTGACTCACACTTCCTTTTGGGTTGGCTTTGACTCACACTCTTGTTGCCTTTTGACTATCTTTTGGTTTGCGCTTTTGACTCCAACAGCTTCCTCTTTGGGGTTGCGGCTTTTGGACTCAACTACACTCCTTTTGGGTTGCGCTTTGACCTCAACAGCTGTTCCCTTTGGGGTTTGCGCTTTTGACTCAACTACCTCCTTTTGGGTTGCGCTTTTGACCTCAACAGCTTCTTTGGGGTTGCGCTTTTCTTAACTACCCACCTTTGGGTTGCGCTTCTTGACTCAACAGCTCCTTTGGGTTGCGCTTTTGACTCACCTAACCAGTCCTTTGGTTGCGCTTTTGACTCACACTTCCTTTGGGTTTCTCTTTTGACTCACTACCCCTTTTGGGTTGCGCTTTTTGACTCAACAGCTTCTTTGGGTTGCGCTTTGACTCAACTACCCTCCTTTTGTGGTTTGCGCTTTTGACTGCACACTTCCTTGGGGTCTTGTATATATTGGTTCGCTTTTGACTCAAACAAAAAAGAAGTAGTTGAAGTCAAAAGCGGAACCCCAAAGGAAGTGTGAGTCAAAAGCGCAACCCAAAAGGAGGTAGTTGAGTCAAAAGCGCAACCCCAAAGGAAGCTGTTGAGTCAAAAGCGCAACCCAAAAGGAGGTAGTTGAGTCAAAAGCGCAACCCCAAAGGAAGCTGTTGAGTCAAAAGCGCAACCCAAAAGGAGGTAGTTGAGTCAAAAGCGCAACCCCAAAGGAAGCTGTGGAGCAAAAGGACCCCAAAAAGGAGGTAGTTTAGTCCAAAAGCGCAACCCCAACAGGAGCTGTGAGTCAAAAGCGCAAACCCTAAATGGAGGTGAGTTGAGTCCAAAAGCGCAACCCCACAGGAAGCTGTTGAGCAAAAAGCGAACCCAAAAGGGGTAGTGAGTCAAAAGCGCAACCCCAAGGGACGCTGTTGAGTCAAAAGCGCAACCCAAAAGGAGGTAGTTGAGTCAAAAGCGCAACCCCAAAGGAAGCTGTTGATCAAAGCGCAACCCAAAAGGAGGTAGTTGAGTCAAAAGCGCAACCCCAAAGGAAGCTGTTGAGTCAAAAGCGCAACCCAAAAGGAGGTAGTTGAGTCAAAAGCGCAACCCCAAAGGAAGCTGTTGAGTCAAAAGCAACCCAAAAGGAGGTAGTTGAGTCAAAAGCGCAACCCAAAGGAAGCTGTTTTTTCCTATTGAGTCAAAGCGCAAACCCAAAAGAAGGGTGGCTGAGTCAAAAGCGCAACCCCAAAGGAAGCTGTTGAGTCAAAAGCGCAACCCAAAAGGAGGTAGTTGAGTCAAAGCGCAACCCCAAAGGAAGCTGTTGAGTCAAAAGCGCAACCCAAAAGGTGGTAGTTGAGTCAAAAGCGCAACCCCAAAGGAAGCTGTTGAGTCAAAAGCGCAACCCAAAAGGAGGTAGTTGAGTCAAAAGCGCAACCCCAAAGGAAAGCTTCCGTCCAAAAGCGAACCCAAAAGGAGGTAGTGAGTCAAAAGCACAACCCCAAAGAAGCTGTTGAGGCAAAGCGCCACCAAAAGAAGGGTGGCTGAGTCAAAGCGAACCCCCAAAGGAAGCGTTGAGTCAAATGCGCAAACCAACGGAGGTAGTGAGTCAAAAGCGAACCCAAAGGAAAGCTGTTGAGTCAAACGCGCAACCCAAAAGGTGGGTGGTTATTAGTCAAAAAGCGCAACCCAAAGGAAGGAAGCTGTTGAGTCAAAGAGCAACCCAAAAGGTGGTAGTTGAGTCAAAGGCAACCCCAAAGGAACGTGAGGTCAAAAGCGCAACCCAAAGGACGGTAAGTTGAGTCAAAAAAGCAAACCCCAAAGGAAGCTGTTGAGTCAAAAGCGCAACCAAAGGAGTAGTGATTCAAAGCGCAACCCAAAGGAAGCTGTGGACGTAAAGCGCAAACCAAAGGAGGTAGTTGAGTCAAAAGCGCACCCCAAAGGAAGCTGTTGAGTCAAAAGCGCAACCCAAAAGGAGGTAGTTGAGTCAAAAGCGCAACCCAAAGGAAGCAGTTGAGTCAAAAGCGCAAACAAAAGGTGAGTAGTTGATTCAAAAAGCGCAAACCCCAAAGGAAGCTGTTGAGTCAAAAGCGCCAACCCAAAAGGAGGTAGTTGAGTCAAAAGCGCAACCCCAAAGGAAGCTGTTGAGTCAAAAGCGCAACCCAAAAGGAGGTAGTTGAGTCAAAAGCGCAACCCCAAAGGAAGCTGTTGAGTCAAAAGCGCAACCCAAAAGGAGGTAGTTGAGTCAAAAGCGCAACCCCAAAGGAAGCTGTTGAGTCAAAAGCGCAACCCAAAAGGAGGTAGTTGAGTCAAAAGCGCAACCCCAAAGGAAGCTGTTGAGTTAAAGCGACCCAAAAGGTGGTAGTTGAGTCAAAAGCGCACCCCAAAGGAAGCTGTTGAGTCAAAAGCGCAACCCAAAAGGTGGTAGTTGAGTCAAAAGCGCAACCCCAAAGGAAGCTGTTGAGTGAAAGCGCAACCCAAAAGGAGGTAGTTGAGTCAAAAGCGCAACCCCAAAGGAAGCTGTTGAGTCAAAAGGCAAACCAAAGGAGTGGTAGTTGAGTCAAAAGCGCAACCCCAAAGGAAGCTGTTGAGTCAAAAGCGCAACCCAAAAGGAGGTAGTCGAGTCAAAAGCGCAACCCCAAAGGAAGCTGTTGAGTCAAAAGTGCAACCTAAATGTAGGTAGTTGAGTCAAAAGCGCAAACCCAAAGGAAGCTGTTGAGTCAAAAGCGCAACCCAAAAGGTGGTAGTTGAGTACAAAGCGCCACCCAAGGAAGCTGTGGAGTCAAAAAGCAGAACCCAAAACGGTGGTAGTTGAGTCAAAAAGCGCAACCCAAAGGAAGCTGTTGAGTCAAAAGCGCAACCCAAAAGGAGGTAGTTGAGTCAAAAGCGCAACCCCAAAGGAAGCTGTTGAGTCAAAAGCGCAACCCAAAAGGAGGTAGTTGAGTCAAAAGCGCAACCCCAAAGGAAGCTGTTGAGTCAAAAGCCAACCCAAAAGGAGGTAGTTGAGTCAAAAGCGCAACCCCAAAGGAAGCTGTTGAGTCAAAAGCGCAACCCAAAAGAAGGGTGGCTGAGTCAAAAGCGCAACCCCAAAGGAAGCTGTTGAGTCAAAAGCGCAACCCAAAAGGAGTGGTAGTTGAGTCAAAAGCGCAACCCCAAAGGAAGCTGTTGAGTCAAAAGCGCAACCCCAAAAGGTGGTAGTTAGTCAAAAGCGCAACCCCAAAGGAAGCTGTTGAGTCAAAAAGCGCAACCAAAAGGTCGTGCGTAGTTGGGTCAAAAGCGCCAACCCCAAGGAAGCTGTTGAGTCAAAAAGCGCAACCCCAAAAGGAGGTAGTGAGTCAAAAAGACAACCCCAAAAGGAAAGCTGTTGAGGCAAAAGCGCAACCCAAAGGAGGTAGTTGGTCAAAAGCCGCAACCAAAGGAGCTGTTTGATGTCAAAAGCGCAACCCAAAAGGAGGTAGTTGAGTCAAAAGCGCAACCCCAAGGAGCTGTGAGTCAAAGGCAACCCAAAAGGAGGTAGTTGAGTCAGAAGCGCAACCCCAAAGGAAGCTGTTGAGTCAAAAGCGCAACCCAAAAGGTGGTAGTTGAGTCAAAAGCGCAACCCCAAAGGAAGCTGTTGAGTCAAAAGCGCAACCCAAAAGGTGGTAGTTGAGTCAAAAGCGCAACCCCAAAGAAGTGTTGATGTGAAAGGCACCAAAAGGAGGGTAGTTGAGCAAAAGCGCAACCCCAAAGGAAGCTGTTGAGTCAAAAGCGCAACCCAAAAGGAGGTAGTTGAGTCAAAAGGAGCAACCCAAAAGGAAGCTGTTGAGTCAAAAGCGCAACCCAAAAAGGAGGGTAGGTAGTCGAGTCAAAAAGCGCAACCCAAAGGAAGCTGTGAGTCAAAAAGTGCAACCTAATGTAGGTAGTGAGTCAAAAGAGCAACCCCAAGGAGAGCTGTTGAGTCAAAAGCGGGGCAAAACACAACCCAAAAGGGAGGGAGTTGAGTCAAAAGCGCAACCCCAAAGGAAGCTGTTGAGTCAAAAGCGCAACCCAAAAGAAGGGTGGTTGAGTCAAAAGCGCAACCCCAAAGGAAGCTGTTGAGTCAAAAGCGCAACCCAAAAGGAGGTAGTTGAGTCAAAAGCGCAACCCCAAAGGAAGCTGTTGAGTCAAAAGCGCAACCCAAAAGGAGGTAAGTTGCGTCAAAGCGAGCAACCCAAAGGAAGCTGTTGAGTCAAAGCGCAACCTAATGGATGGTAGTTAGTCAAAAGCGCAACCCCAAAGGAAGCTGTTGAGTCAAAAGCGCAACCCAAAAGGAGGTAGTTGAGTCAAAAGCGCAA
The DNA here is from genome assembly GCA_013435795.1 of Chlamydomonas sp. ICE-L. Classification (NCBI taxonomy): domain Eukaryota; kingdom Viridiplantae; phylum Chlorophyta; class Chlorophyceae; order Chlamydomonadales; family Chlamydomonadaceae; genus Chlamydomonas; species Chlamydomonas sp. ICE-L. The sequence goes on along the minus strand of JACBWV010000223.1, from coordinate 311,890 downwards.
CCCCAAAGGAAGCTGTTGAGTCAAAAGCGCAACCCAAAAGGAGGGTAGTTTAGTCAAAGCGCAACCCCAAGGAAGCTGTTGAGTCAAAAGCGCACCCCAAAAGGAGGTAGTTGAGTCAAAAGCGCAACACCCAAGGAAAGCTGATTGAGTCAAAGCGCAACCAAAAGGAGGAGTGGAGTTCAAAAGCGCAACCCCAAAGGAAGCTGTTGAGTCAAAAGCGCAACCCAAAAGGAGGTAGATGAGTCAAAAGCGCAACCCCAAAGGAAGCTGTTGAGTCAAAAGCGCAACCAAAAGAGGTAGTTTAGTCAAAAGCGCAACCCCAAAGGAAGCTGTTGAGTCAAAAGCGCAACCCCAAAGGAAGCTGTTGAGTCAAAAGCGCAACCCAAAAGGAGGTAGTTGAGTCAAAAGCGCAACCCCAAAGGAAGCTGTTGAGTCAAAAGCGAACCCAAAAGGAGGTAGTTGAGTCAAAAGCGCAACCCCAAAGGAAGCTGTTGAGTCAAAAGCGCAACCCAAAAGAAGGGTGGTTGAGTCAAAAGCGCAACCCCAAAGGAAGCTGTTGAGTTCAAAGCGCAAACCCAAAAGGAGGTAGTGGAGTCAAAAAGCGCAACCCCAAGGAAGGCTGTGGAGTTCAAAAGACGCAACCCCAAAAGAGGTAGTTGAGTCAAAACGCAACCCAAAGAAGCTGTTGATGTAAAAAGCGCAACCCCAAAAGGAGGTAGTGGAGTCAAAGCGCAACCCAAAGGGAAGCTGTGAAGTTTCAAAAGCGCAAACCAAAAGGAGGTGGAGTGAGAAAGAGCAACCCCAAAGGAAGTGTGAGTCAAGCGCAACCCAAAAGGTGGGTAGTTGAGTGTCAATAAGCGCAACCAAGGAAGCTGTTGACGTCAAAAAGCGCAACCTAAATGGAGGTAGTTGAGTCAAAAGCGCAACCCAAAAGGAGGTAGTTGAGTCAAAAGCGCAACCCAAAGGAAGCTGTTGAGTCAAAAGCGCAACCCCAAAGGAAGCTGTAGAGTCAAAGCGCAACCCAAAAGGAGGTAGTTGAGTCAAAAGCGCAACCCCAAAGGAAGCTGTTGAGTCAAAAGCGCAACCCAAAAGGAGGTAGTTGAGTCAAAAGCGCAACCCCAAAGGAAGCTGTTGAGTCAAAAGCGCAACCCAAAAGGAGGTAGATGAGTCAAAAGCGCAACCCAAAAGGAAGCTGTTGAGTCAAAAGCGCAACCCAAAAAAGGAGGTAGGTGGTCAAAGCGCACCCCAAAAGGAAGCGTTGATTAAAAAGCGCAACCAAAAGGAGGTCGTTTATCAAAAGCCAACCCCAAGGAGCTGTGAGTCAAAAGCGCAACCCAAAAGGAGGTAGTTGAGTCAAAAGCGCAACCCCAAAGGAAGCTGTTGAGTCAAAAGCGCAACCCAAAAGGAGGTAGTTGAGTCAAAAGCGCAACCCCAAAGGAAGCTGTTGAGTCAAAAGCGCAAAAAAAAAAAAAAACCCAAGGAGGTAGTTAGTCAAAAGAGCAAACCCCAAAGGGAAGTGTTGAAACAAAAAGCGCAAAACCCCAAAAGGAGGTAGTGAGCAAAACGCAACCCAAAGGAAGCTGTTGAGTCAAAAGCGCACCAAAAGGAGGTAGTGAGTCAAAAGCGCAACCCCAAAGGAAGCTGTTGAGTCAAAAGCGCAACCCAAAAGGAGGTAGTTGAGTCAAAAGCGCAACCCCAAAGGAAGCTGTTGAGTCAAAAGCGCAACCCAAAAGGAGGTAGTTGAGTCAAAAGAGCAACCCCAAAGGAAGCTGTTGAGTCAAAGCGCAAAACCCAAAGGAGGTTAGTTGAAGTCAAAAGCGCAACCCAAAGGAAGACTGTTGAGTCAAAGCGCAACCCACAAAGGGGTTAGTTCAGTCCAAAAGCGCAACCCACAGAAGCAATGTTGCGTCCAAAAGCGCACCCAAAAGGAGGTAGTTGAGTCAAAAAGCCGCAACCCCAAAGGCAGCTGTTGAGTCAAAAGCGGCAACCCAAAAGGAAGGTAGTTGATGTCAAAGAGGCACCCAAAGAAAGCTGTTGAGTCAAAGCGCACCCAAAAGGAGGGGTAGTAAGAGTCAAAAGAGAAACCCCAAAGAAGCTGTTGATGTCAAAAGCGGCAACAAAAAGGAGGTGTTGAGTCAAAAAGCCAACCCAAAGGAAAGCTGGTGAGTCAAAAGCGCAACCCAAAAGGAGGGTAGTTTAGTCAAAAGCGCAACCCCAAAGGAAGCTGTTGAGTCAAAGCGCAACCCACAAAAGGAGGGTAGTTTAGTCAAAACCTGAGCCACCCCAAAGGAAGCTGTTGAGTCAACAGCGCACCCAAAGGAGGTGTTGAGTCAAAGCGCAACCCCAAAGGAAGACTGTTGAGTCAAAGCGCAAACCCAAAAGGACGGTAGTTGAGTCAAAAAGCGAACCCCAAAGGAAGCTGTTTGAGTCAAAAAAGCGCAACCCAAAAGGAGCGGTAGTTGAGTCAAAAAGCGCAAACCCCAAAGGAAGCTGTTGAGTCAAAAGCGCAACCCAAAAGGGAGGGTAGTTGAGTCAAAAGCGCAACCCCAAAGGAAGCTGTTGAGTCAAAAGCGCAACCCAAAAGGAGGGTAGTTGAGTCAAAGCGCAACCCCAAAGGAAGCTGTTGAGTCAAAAGCGCAACCCAAAAGGAGGTAGTTTAGTCAAAAGCGCAACCCCAAAGGAAGCTGTTGAGTCAAAAGCGCAACCCAAAATGATGAAATGTAGTACCATGATCTGTCACACCTTTGTGATGGATGGGTGACCTAGTAGTGCCTGGAGCTCATGCAGTACAGCTTCCTTGTGCTCCAGGGTGGGAGCGCCAGCTAGCGGTATGTAGAATACTGATCCAGCATAACAGCTTAAGGCAATGCCCTCCACATCACCTGCAACAACATCCAGGGGTGAGATTGGGTTTGGTGCTTGGGTGTTCAAGATAGGGGGTCAGGTGCTTAGATGTGGGGGCAGGGGGCGAGGTGCAGGGGTATTGGACAAGTGGTATGTAGAAGACTTATACAGCCCAACAGCTCAAGGTGATTTGATGCCCTCCACATAATCCTGCAAAAAACACAATCCAGGGGTGAGGTGGGTTTTGGTGCTGGGTGATCAAGATAGGGGGTCAGGTGCCTTAGATGTGGGGTAGGGGTTGCCAGTGCAGGGGCGTGAAGGCGATGACCCCCACATCACCTGCAACAACATCCAGGGGTAAGGTTGAGTTTGGTGCTTGGGTGTTCAAGATGGGGGGTCAGGTGCTAGGCTGTTGAGGTAGGGGGTCAGGTGCTTAGATGTGGGGGTAGGGGGCGAGGTGCAGGGGTGTGAAGGCGATGCCCTCCACATCACTTGCAACAACATCCAGGGGTGAGATTGGGTTTGGTGCTTGGGTGTTCAAGTTGTGGGTCGGGAGCAGAGTTGTTAAGGTTGGGGGTCAGGTTGTGGGTGTTGGGGAAGTGGTTATTGAATGCGATTCCGAGGCTTAGGCTCACCACCCTCCCCACACCCATCAAACACCCACCATCAACCACCCTCCCACCACCACCCTTCCCACACCAACACCACCAAATACACCACCAACACACATACTTGACAATGCGTTCATTAAGCTCAGTGCGCTCCCAAGGCCCAAGCCTGCTCCCCCTCCCCCCACCCCCCGCACACAAATACCACCAACACCCTCCCACCCACCCTCCCCACCACCAACACACGTACCTGACGATGCGTTGGTTAAGCTTGGTGCGCTTTCAAGGCTCAAGCCTGCCCCTGCATCACTTATTCCCACAGAGCTAGCGCCGCTAGCTGGCCCTTGTCCTGGCAACAGCGAGGAGGAGGTACAGGAGGAGGTCTTCCCACTTCTAGGGCTTGCCCCTGCCAGACCCCGGGCACTCTTCTGCAGAATGATTGAGGAGGTGTCAGGAAGCTGCAAGGAAGCTGGCTGGAAGGTAGGTGGCTTGCCCCAACTTGAGCTTCCACCTGAAGCAGAGACCGGCTCTGTATCATGAGCCGAGCTGAAATGGAGGGTGAAGGCGAAGAAGAAGACAGGTCTGGCCTCCTTGCTTAACAGTTCCTCAGAGGCTGACGGGTGGGCCTGGGGATCTGAAGAAGGGGCTAGGTGCGGCACTGGTTTGCTGCTGCTGGGTAAGGCACTGGTTTGAATGCCCTCCAAGGCAGCCTGGGTGATGAGTGAGGCTAACTGCTGGACATGATGGAGGGAAGTGAGGATGTGGATACCCGGAGCATGCAGGGTAGGTAGCTTGGGGAATGGGTCAAGTGTGCAGGTGGCTTGGCCCCCACTGCCTGTACCCTGTGGTGCTGGTGCCCAGTTGGCTTGGCCCCCACTGCCTGTACCCTGTGGTGCTGGTGACCAGTTGGCTTGGGCCCCACTGGGTACCCTTGGGATTGCAGGAGTCCAGTTGGCTTGGGCCCCACTGCCCATACGTTGCAGTGCAGGGTTCCAGGTGGCTTGGCCCCCACTAGCCTCGCCCTGGGGTACAGGGCCCCCATTGGCTTGGCCCTCACTGCCTGTGCGTTGCAGCGCAGGGCTCCAGGTGGCTTGGCCCCCACTGGCCCTGCCCTGGGGTGCAGGGGCCCCAGTGGCTTGGCCCCCACTGCCAGTACCCTGGGGTACAGGAGGCCAGTGGGCGGGGCCCCCATTATGGACACCACCTGACCTAGCTTGAACCCCACTGGTTGGCCCCCCAGTCCCGGGGGTCCCACTGGCTTGGCCCCGATTAGCAACACCCTCATCAGCACTCTGAACCCTGTTGGCTTGGCCCCGGCCGCTGAGGGCCAGCCAGCCTATTCGTTCCACACCGGACAAAGCCACCTTGGGTGGCTTCCCATAATCTGTCAGCTGCTGAGCAGTTTCGACCTCTCGTGTGGTGGCAGTTATTGGTGCAGCACTAGGGCCCACACCAGCAGCAGTATCTGCACCACTAGCACCAGCGCCAGCACTAGGACCACCAGCACCAGCACCAACACCAGAAGAAGTACCAGCTCTAGGAAAAACACCAGCAGCAGTACCAGCACCACTAGCTCCAGCACCAGAACTAACACGATAATCAGTATCAGCACCATTAGCACCAGAGCCAACCCTAGGACCAACACTGGAACCAGGGCCACCACGAGGGGCTGCACAACCAGCAGCATCAGCAGGATAAGTACCAGCACCAGAGGCAGCACCAGCAACCGCACTTGGACCAGCACCCGCACCACAACCAACACCAGCAGCCGCGGCACTAGGACCAGCACCAGAAATACGACTAGGACCAGCAGCAGCGCTCCGATCAGCACTAGCACTTCCACTAGGACCAGCAGCAGCGCTCCGGCCAGCACTAGCAGCATTTGCACCAGTAGCGCCAGCCCTAGGAGCAGCCCTAGGAGCAGCACTAGGAGTAGCACTAGGCCCAGCACTAGGCCCAGCACCAGCAGTAGCACTTGCACCAGCTGCACCAGCCCTAGGAGCAGCACCAGCACCAGCAGCAGCACTAGCACTTACACCAGCTGCACCAGCGCTAGGAGTACCTACAGCACCAGCAGCAGCACTAGGGCCAGCAGTAGCACTTGCGCCAGCTGCGCCAGCACCAGCACTTGCACCAGCACTAGGAGCAGCCCCAGCCACAGACTCCTCCGCTTTCCGCAATGCCGGCGATTGGTGACGTGGCTGAGAGCGCACTTGTGAAGATGGGTTGTTCCCAATAGCAGCTAACACCGCTGCTGCTTGCTCAGACAAGTCCTTGGCTTTTGTTGACAGCAGCTCACGAGCACCCATTACAATGAGGTTGGCTTGCCGCTTATCTGTGCGCCGCTGGATCTCCTCACTGCAACCCCTGCTACCTGAAGGGGCGGCTGCGTAGGGTGTGGGTAGGCGGTGTTGTGTGTGGTGGTGGTGTGGGTGTGGTGTGTGTGCTGGGGGGTGGGGGGGGGGGGGGGGGGCTGCGTAGCTATAGGTGACTTAACTACTAAAAACAACAATACAAGTTACGCCAATGAGGTTGGTGCGCCGCTTATCCATGCACCGCTGGATCTCCGCACTACAAACCCTGTCACCTGAAGGGGCGGCTGCGTAGGGGTTGGGTGGGTGGGTTGGGGGTGGGTTGGGGCTGATTTAGTATAAATGCATGAATGAATAAATGCATGCATGAATGAATGAATGCATGAATGAATGAATGCATGTATGTATGAATTAATGAATGAATTGATGAATGAATAAATGAATAAATCAAAGTTACACCTTATGACAAGGCGTTAGGTTGAGGTGACCAGCCCGTTCGCTTGGGCTGCGGCCAACAACCAATTTGAGTGTTGATTGTTTATCCATACGCCGCTGGATCTTTTTGGCAGAGCCCCTCCTTATGGGGGGCGGGAGCCCCCAGGGTTACCCATTTGTCCATCGGACCGACTTACCGACCATCCATCTGTCTGACTGCGATGAAGCCTGACGCGTCAGCCAACCTTCTCGTAACTAACTCACCGCATGCGACGCCGCTGGATCTTTTCACAGCCTCTAACACTTGAAGGAGCTGCTGGGTAGTGCGTGTGTGGGGTGTGTGGGGTGTGGGGGGGGGGGGGGGGGGCTGCGTAGCAGCAGGAGGTGCCTGACTTGATACATAAATGCATATACCGGTATATATAGGGGTTCGATAAGCCTTTCGTCACGCAGAAACTTGATTCGCGAATGCTTGCGCGACCTAATATTCGACGCGGTTTGAATTTGTCCCCAAATATTGTGTTCATCTCATACTGCCAACATGTGTACATCTTGTACTGCCTTAATATTGTGTACATCTGATACTGCCCAAATATTGTGTACATCTCGTACTGCCTGCTGGACAGGGCTGCTCGTGACCAGGTGCGCACGAGGAAAAAAACAGATACCAAACAGGATACCAAACAGCCCCTTCAAGTGACAGAAGCTGCAGTGAGAAGATGCAGCGATGTACGCCAATAAGTAGTAATAATAATAGTTATGAATAATAACAGTAATAAATAATAATAAGCCCCACACCAACCTAAACCTTGTTGTTGGGCCCCATCCAACTAAGCCCCAATGTTTAATGGGCTTTGGCCGGAGGCCACTCCAGGTTTCGTCCAAATCAGGCAAATGATGGCAGCATGGAGGCTCAATAAAGGCACCCTAATAGGCACACCAAATATATAACCAAGGACCTGCAAGGGCTGCTTTTTATTCTTATTCAAAGTGTGCCCTGTGACTAGGCGAGGGATTCAGGACTGGTCACTGCTACAGCTCTTTCACAAGCTTCTCCATAAATTCTCTCTAGGGCTCTCACTAGACGGACCAGCATGAGAATCAGCATCAGCATCAGGCATACCGAAACGAAGAGAAAGCAACCGCGTAGAAAGTAGTACAATATCGGCGTTTCGGTGTTGTCGCAAGGGTGGTGGGTTGGGGCGGGTCTGTGTGGAATAAACTGCCATTGTGATTCACACAGCCATTTCCACTCTCCTACTCAGGGCTGGGCTGGGGTTAGGGGGGGTTGGGGTTGGGGTTGGGTTGGGTTGGGTTGGGTTGGGTTGGGTTGGGTTGGGTTGGGTTGGGTTGGGTTGGGTTGGGGGGGGTAAATACTTATTGCACCAGGTCCAAAGTGGTGCCAATAGACTACCCTTCCTAAGGCCTACTCAGAAGCGGTATCAGAATGACAATTGGAGGTCTGAGTAAAAAGTTAGCAAAAAGTTAGCAAAAAACAAATGAGGGCCCAGACCCCCCCGCCCCCCCCCCCCCCCCCCCCCCCCCCCTAAATGAGGTGCTCAGAATGACCTGAAAAGTGACTTTTAATACCGCCTAAATGCATGCAATTACAACCCCATTGTCAGAAAATAATTGATCGGCGTGACTGAAAAATTTGAGGCCTGGGCTACTCCTGATATATATATTATTTTATATATACCCCATATTATGCTTATTGTATTTATATATTATTAGTATTTTATGTATACACAGAGCCTGTACCTACATGTGAACAGTATCTCGTACACTATCTCGGTATTCCTCCCTGCTACCGCCTCCGGCGTCCAAACAAATTAATTGTGGGTGTGGACGTTGTGGTGGAAGCCCTCATTTCCTTCCCCCCCCATCCTCCCATCCACTCAGGAATCAGTGTACCAAAGTAATTGTGGGTGTGGACGTAAAGGTAGTAGCCCTCACGCCCCCCCCCCCCCCCCCCCCCCCCTATCCCCCCATCCACTCATCCATTCAGGAATCAGTGTACCAAAGTAATTGTTGGTGTGGACGTGGTGGTGGAAGCCCTCATGCCCTCCCCCCCTATATATAAACAGAGCCTGTACCTGTGCACAGTATCTCATACACTCTCTCAGCATCCACCGCTGCAACCGCCTCCGGCGTCCTTAGCCCGGCCTTGTACAGCATGCGTGCCCTAGCTGCCTTCACGTACGGGATCTCAGTCAAAGCCACGATCTCCTGGCGAAACCAGATATGGATAAATAACTAAATGCATAAATGGTACGCCTTATTATGAGGGGTGAGGTTGAGGGGGCCAGCCGTTCGCGTGCACTGGGGCCAACCACCACAGATATGGATGACAAGGAAGTACATAGACACAAGATATGTGTGGGAAAGTTAGCCCCCACTTAAGTTTAGTGGGTCTAGGGGGGTTAGGGTTTAGGGTTCAGGATGTCTAGGTCTTGATTTCAAGTTTAGGCTTTGGGTGGTTTTAGGGCTTAGGGTCTAGGAGGGTTTAGGGTTTAGGTCAGTTGGGGCTAACTTAAGTTGGCCTCGGACAAAGCCACGATCTCTTGGTGACACCTGATATGGATAACTAGGAAGTAAATAGATATGCATAAATAAATACATATGGATAAGAAGGGTGGGGGCAAGAAGGGGCTGAGAGTGAGGGTTAGAGGGTGAGGGTGGGGTTGGGGGGGTGGGGGGGAGGGTTAGAGGGGGGTGGGGTGGGGAGGGGGGTGGAGGGGTGGAGGGGGTTGTGGGGGGATCAGGGTTGAGGGTGGGGGTGAGGGGTGACACCAGATATGGATAGCAGGGTGTGGGGTTAGAGGGGATTGAGGGTGGGGGTGTGCGTGGGGGGTGGGGTGGGTGGGGTGTGTGGGGGGTGGGGTAGAGGGGGCTAGAGAGTGAGGGGGTAGGGGGGGCTACCAGACACAGATAAAAGGGTGACGTCGACGGGGGGTGAGGGTGCGGGTGAGGGTGAGGGTGAGGGTGAGGGTGCGGGTGAGGGTGAGGGTGTAGGTTGGGGTGTGGGTGTGGGGTGGTGGGTGTGTGTAGGCGTGTGGGTGGGTGTGAGGTGTGGGGGGGGTGGGGGTACGGTACACAGATACGGATAACCGCGGTTGAGGGTTCAAAGGGGGGTGAGGGGGGTGCGGTTAGAGGTGGAAGGGTTGAGGGAGAGGGGGGTGAGGGTGAGGGTGCAGTCGTGCGGGTTCAGATGGGGGTGGTGCGGGTGGTGAGGGTGAGGGTGGACGGTTCGAGGGGGGGTAGGGTTGGTGAGGTTGAGGGTTGAGGGGGCTAAGGGTGAGGGTTGCGGGGTAAGGGTGAAGGTTTGAGGGGGGTGAGGTGCGGGTTCGAGGGGGGTTGAGGGTGGGTGAGGGTTGAGGGGGGTTAAGGGTGAGGTGAGGGGGTGCGGGTAAGGGTTTGGGGTGGTGCGGGTGAGGGTTCGAGGGGGGAGTGTGAGGGTTCGAGGGGGGTGGGGTAGTTGGGGTAAGGGTTCGAGGGGGTAGGTTTCGAGGGGGGGGGTGAGGGTCGCGGGGGCTGAGGGGGTGAGGGTGAGGGTTCGAAGGGGTGGGGATGAGGTGGGGTTCGAGGGGGTGAGGGGGTAGTGGTGCGGGTTGAGGTGGGGGGGTGAGGGGTGAGGGTGCGGTTCGAGGGGCGGTGGTTGCGGGTGAGGTTCGCGGGGGGTGAGGGTTCGGGTGCGGGTAAGAGGGAGGTGTGGGTGATTGGGGGGGGTGGGTGGGGAGGGTTATAAGGGGGTGGGGGGTGGGGGGTGGCGGGGGGGGGGTGGGGGGTAGGGTGTGAGGGTGAGGGGTGCCACCCTACTGAATAGCAGGTGTTGGTGAGTGTTTGAGGGTGGTTTGGGGAGTTGAGGGTTGGGGGTGAGGTGGTGGGGTGAGTGGTGGGGTGAGGGTTAGAGGGGGGTAGGGGGTGAGGATGAGGGGGTGAGGGGACACCAGATATGGATAACAAGGAAGTAGATAGACCGGGGCTTACCAATTTTGATGGTTGGCCCCAGTGCAAGCAAATGGACTAGCCCCAGCAACCTCACGCCTCACAATAAAGCGTCCTATCTCAGTACTATCTATAAATATGCTTATTTATTTACCAAGAAGCAAACATGTATGTTCGAAGATAGACTTTACATTCACATTCACACAAAGAAGTGGGTAAGGAGCCTGTACAGGTCGGCAGTACAGACAGGCAGTTCAGATCCCGTAGAGGATAGAGTTCACATTCACATTCACACACAGAAGTAGGAAGGGAGCATATACAGGTAGGCAGTACATATATGCAGTACGTATCCCGTCAATACAAGTATTCTATCTCGGGGGACAGTGTGTGTGTGTGGGGTGTGTGTGTGGGGGGGGGGGGGGGGGGGGGAGGGGATAAGTGTGTACGTTTGGGTGTGGGTGGGTGAGTGAGTGTGTGTGTGGGTTTGTGTGTATGTGTGTGTGTGTGTGTGTGCGTGTCTGACTCTGGCAATCGCTGTCACCTGTCGCACTCCATAGAACACGCGACCTTGGAACTTGGTCACCAAGACTTCTAGGTCAGCCCAGCCTAGGCGCTCGCAGAAGGCAGCAACCATGCTGGCAAACTTGGTAGCACGCTCTTGGAGGCCCTGGGGTGGGTGGGTGGGTGAGGGGGGGGTGTACGAGTGTGTTGTTGTAGTGAGGTGTAGTAGTGGTGGTAGTCTAGGTCAGCCCAGCCTAGGCGCTCGCAGAAGGCAGCAACCATGCTGGCAAACTTGGTAGCACGCTCTTGGAGGCCCTGGGGTGAGTGGGTGGGTGGGTGAGGTGGGGGGGGGGGGGGGGGGGGGGGGGGGGGGGGGGGGGGGGGGGTACGGGTGTGTTGTTGTAGTGAAGGTGGTAATAGTGGTGGTAGTCTAGGTCAGCCAGCCTAGGCACTTGCAGAAGGCAGCAACCATGTTGGCAAACTTGGTGGCACGCTCTTGGAGGCCCTGGGTGGGTGGGTCGGTGAGGAGGGGGAGGAAGGGGGGGGGTGGGGGGGGGGGAGGGGGTTGTGGTAGCAGTGGTGGTAGTCTAGATAAGCCGAGCCTAGGCGCTCACAGAAGGCATCAAGCATGGAAGCAAACTTGGTGGCCCGCTACTGGAGGCCCTTGGGGCGGAGGGTGTGTGTGTTGGGGGGGTGTGGGGTGTGTGTGGGGGGTACAGGTGGGTTGCTGTTGTTGTAGTAGTGGGGGTAGGGGTGGGGTGGGGGTGGGGAGTGAGAGGGTAAGGTAGTAGTGGTGGTAGCAGGGTGGTAGTGGTCTTGGTGGTCTTGGTCAGCACAGCCTAGGGTTTCGCAGAAGGATGCAGTTATGGAAGCAAACTTGGTGGCACGCTCTTGGAGGCCCAACTTCTTTTGTACATCTACTATCCGTTTCTCTTATACCTGATCAGTCAAAGCAAGAGCGCACACAAACTCAACTCAACTCAACCCTCCCCGCAAGAGCAGGCAGGAAGCGGCAGAGCAAGTTACTTCTAGACTAATAGGCAGGGCTGGATGAACATGGCCTGATCCCCAACAACTTGGCTGAAGCAACTCAACAAGTCCTATGCAGCGTCGCAAGCGTCGCGGAAAAATGGCGGAGTGTGTTGGCAATGGAATGAAAGGTGGCAACGATGGAGCGAACCGAAGCCAATCAGTTACGAGACGGTTGGCTGATGTATCAGGATTTGTCTCGGTCAGACCGACAAAGGGGTAACCCCCCACCCCCCCCCCCCCCCCCCCCCCCCCCCCCCCCCCCCCACCCCACCCCTCTTATGTGGGCATGCCGTACTTCTCTTGCACCATTTGCCCTGGTTATTTCTCTGAATGAGTCATTCAGAAGGAGCGCAAAGGAAGAGGCGGACCAAGGATGTTAACACTTACATTATAAGATCGGTCAGGACAGGGACTACCCACGAACAACAAACAACACACACCTGCCTCACTCACACACACGTACACACCACACACTCACACACACCTGCTCTACAAGAACACACTAACACCACCAACTCACAACCACAACTACTGCTCTCACTTCACACACACATACACACCACACACTACACACACATGCTCTCACTCACCACAACCTGCTCTCACTCACACACACATACACCACCACCACTCACACACACCTGCTCTCACTCACACACACATACACACCACACACTCAAACAACCTGCTCTCACTCACAACACACATTACACCCACACCACTCAACACAACTGCTCCACTCACACACACATCCAACCACAACTCCACCAACACCTGCTCTCACTCACCACACGTACACACCACACACCACACACACCTGCGCCCTCACCACAACATACACACCCCAACTCAACACACCTGCTCTTCACTCACAACACATTTTACACCCACACACATCACAACCACCTGCCTCACTCACACACACGTACACAGTACACACCACACACTCACACACACCTGCTCTCACTCACAACACAACACCATACACAACCACACACTCACACACACCTGCTCTCACCCACACACACATACACACCACACACTCACACACACCTGCTCTCACTCACACACACATACACACCACACACTCACACACACCTGCTCTCACTCACACACACATACACACCACACACTCAACGGAGACCTACACAGCCAGAACATGAAGCAGAGATCAATCGTCTAGGATGTTGAACTCAGTATAATTAGTGGTTAGGACCCCCCAAGCACCAAGCGATCCGTCTCCCTCTTTGCATCACCCTGTTTTGGTTTAAATTTAAATGTCTTTTTCAAATTTTCAAAACATGATTTTGCACATCTGGCAACACCCCTACCTGTAGTGATGATCTGCACATCTGGCATCTTGCACATCTGGCAACACCCCTACCTGTAGTGATGATCCTGCTTCGAGGAATGGATCAATGGTAGAGCTACTTGAAACAAGAAGGTGTGGGGTTTGAAACCCTACGAATGCGATTTTGTGTTTGTGGTTGCTGTCAACTGCCATGGTAGCTTTGTCCAGGTGAAGTATCAGCCTGTATTCTCCGCCGTAAGACGGGGCTCCCTTAATACCACGCCCTACCAGAGTTATCATTACTTTATGTTCACGTGGGGAGCAGGTGATGATGATGATGATGGTGATGGTGACATTATCCTGGTGCCAGTTGGAAGTTTGGCAATACCCCTACCTGCAGTGCTCCCCTCCCCTGTGGCATGCCGTACTTCTCCTGTACATCTACCATCGGCATCTCCTGTATCAAGTCATTCAAAGCCAGAGCGCATAGGAAGCGGCGCACCAAACGGTCAATCTCCCTTTGAGCGTCACTCATGTTTTGGTTCTTCCTCACGTGCCCCAAGTGCTGGTCCATCACGTATTTGGCACGCACGCCCATGGACTCCGCTACCTTAAGGTCAGAGGGGCCTAGACGCTGAAAGATGTCATGGTATCTGCAGCACAGGGCGAGGGGAGTGGGGTGGGGTGGGAGGGGGTGGGGATGTAGAGCTGGGACTCTAATCTTGCTTGCTTCATTTTTTTTTTTGCTTCTGCTTATTTTGCTATTTTTTATTATGTTTATTTGAGTTCATTTTTTTATTTGTACAGCTGTGTAGGGGTGATGATGCAATGTAATGCAATGCAATGCTATGCTATGGCTGTGTGTGGGGGGGGTGGAGGGGGGGTAGGACACAGCCATGCATGTGTATGTGCGGATGTTACCATTCGTATGGGAGCCTCAAGGTAAAGGGACGAAAGGGGCGAAAGAGAGGGAACAACTCCCTCAACCCTATCATCGCCCCCCCAGACACAACTCACCTGTGCAAGTCAATAGGGCACCCTATACATAATGATAGGTCAATAGAGCACCCTAAACAGTCGAATTGCAGGAACCGACTCCCGCCAACCCCTTTCATCACCACCTGACAAAACTCACTTTTGCTAATTGATTGAGAGCTCCTCATGCTATTTTCAGGGAGCAGCTAAACAGCTAAATTGGACGAACCGAGTCCTTTCAACCTCTTTCATGGCCACCCCAAACACAACTAACCTGTGCCAATCAATTGGTAGCTCCTCATGTTATTTTCAGGGAGCAGCAGTACATCCGAATAGGAGGAACCGATTCCTCTCAACCCTATCATGGCCACCCCAAACACAACTAACCTGTGCCAATCGCTTGGGAGCTCCTCTTTTTATTTCCGGGGAGCTGCTAAACAGCCAAATTGCAGGAAACGACTCCTCTCGACCTTATCATCGCCACCCCAGACAAAACTCACCTGTGCCAGTCGATCAGAAGCTCCTCATTTACAGGCGTGATGAGGAAGGTAAGGTGCAAGTCTGTGGCCATGACAAAGCCGTCTCTAGCTGTCGAAAGGTCGTGCTTGACCAACAAGGCGTCTTCTGGTGTCATCCCGCTCGCCAGGGTGGCCTTGCCTAGGCTAGATGGGAGGTAGCAAGTTGTGGGTGCATCCCACCTAATAAAACCCTGTTGCACGGGGGGTGAGGGTGAGGGTGAGGGTGAGGGTGAGGGTGAGGGTGAGGGTGAGGGTGAGAGAGAGGGTGAGGGTGAGGGTGAGGGTAAGGGTGGGGGTGAGGGTGAGGGTGAGGGTGAGGGTGAGGGTGAGGGTGAGGGTGAGGGTGAGGATGAGGGTGGGGATGAGAGTGGGGGTGGGGGTGAGGGTGAGGGTGAAAGAGAGGGTGAGGGTGAGGGTGAGGGTGGGGGTGAGGGTGAGGGTGAGGGTGAGGGTGAAGATGAGGGTGAGGGTGAGGGTGAGGGTGAGGGTAGGGATGAGGGGGGGAGTGGGGATGACAGTGTGGGTGACATACATACAAACATTTAAGTTTCAAACACGATCAGGCAGTGCAGCAGAATGCACAAAGCAGGCATGCGTCCAAGGTGCTCGTATCAATGAAGCCTAGTTGAGTTGTTATACATGCATACATACATACATACATACATACATACATACATACATACATACATACATACATACATACATACATACATACATGCATACATACATACACACAACAATCTCTATTTCTTTACCTGTTCACACAACCATCTGAGGGAGGTCTTGGTTGCCGATGCTACCACCCCCTGGAAGTCAGATGTTGCAGCCAGCAGGGTGCACTGGATATAGCGCTGGACATCCATGGGACTGCACACCGCACCGCTGGCAACTACCTCCAACATGGCCCGCTTCATGCCACGCTTGCCCTCTATCAAGCAACTCTCAATTGGCTTGGCTTCCGCTCCCATCAGAGTAGCTAGGCCCGGGGCACCGCGAGCGTTGGTAGCGATTAGGATGGACTCGCCGTGGTCGTCAATGCCAGCTCTTCCAGCACGCCCAGACATCTGCCGGTATCTACAAGGGAGTGACAAGACTGTAGGCCAATGCTGCAATCGGTTGAATTTAACATTGTGAGTGGGGTTGGTGGCCATGAGGATGGACTCCCTGTGGTCGTCAATACCAGCACTTCCCGCACACCCAGACATCTGTCGATATCTACAAGGGAGCAATAAAGCTAGGGGGGTGAGTTTAACATTTTGAGTGGGGTTGGTGGCGATGAGGATGGACTTGCCATGGTTGTCAAGACAGCTCTTTCCTCACGCCCAGACATCTGCTGGTACCTACAAAGGAGCGACAAGACTGTAGGTTTAAGTTTAACATTCTGAGTGGAGTTGGTGGCGATGAAGATGGACTCGCCATGGCCGTCAATGCCAGCTCTTCCTACACGCCCAGACATCTGCCGGTACCTACAAGGGAGCGATGAGGCTAGGGGGTGAGTCTACTGTTGTGAGAGGGGTTGTTGGCGATGAAGATGGACTAGCCGAGGTCGTCAATGCCAGCTCTTCCTGCATGCCCAGACATCGGTCGGTATCTACAAGGGAGCGACAAAACTGTAAGCCAATGCTGCAATCGGTTGAATTTGACATTGTGAGTGGGCTCGGTGGTAATGGAGATGGACTCCCTGTGGTCGTCAACGTCAGCTCTTCCTACACGCCAAGACATCTGCCGATACCTGCAAGGGAACGACAAGACAGTAGGTTTAAGTTCAACATTATGAGTCAGGTTGGTGGCGATGAAGATGGATTCCCCTGGTCGTTAATACCAGCACTTCCTGCACGCCCAGACATCTCCCGGTATCTACAAGGGAGTGACAAGGCTATAGGTTTAAGTTTTACATTGTGAGTCGGGTTGGTGGCGATGAGGATGGATTCCCCTGGTCGTTAATACCAGCACTTCCTGCACGCCCAGACATCTCCCAGTATCTACAAGGGAGTGACAAGGCTATAGGTTTAAGTTTTACATTGTGAGTCGGGTTGGTGGCGATGAGGATGGATTCCCGGTGGTTGTCAATGCCAGATATACCCCCGCACGCCCAGACATATGCCGGTACCTACAAGGGAGTGACAAGGCTATTGGTAAATGCTGCAATTGGTTTAAGTTTAATGTTGTGAGTGGGGTTGGTGGCGATGAGGATGGATTCCCCGTGGTCGTCAATACCATTGCGGGCATTTCAATGTGCCTGAAAGCATTGGGCTACATCCAGTGGCTGGCTGCTGGAAGCTGGCATGCGTAGCAAAAACAAAACAGTGGGCACATATACCTTTATAATTGTATAATTAAATGATCACTGTCGCACGAACGTAGTGCCCCAGTAGGTAAACAATTGTTTGGTGTTATATTCATCAATTGTTCTTCTTTTTAGGCCTCCCTGTCACAGCTGGACAAGCCGATTTGGCTATTTGGCCTACCCCTGGACTGATACATACATACAATACATACATACATACATACATACATACATACATACATACATACATACATCTATATATATTAAGACATACACGGATTTCTGAGAAAAGTTCGCAAACTTTTCATGTGAACTTTTCATGACGACGATAGCTGGCTTTGGCTTAATTACCGAGATACTCATAGCGAATCACCCACCCTGGCTATCGGCTGAATTCGCGGATTAGTAATAGCTTATCATGACTGAGTCGACTCCGAGTGCGTAAAATTCAAATCCCCAGTTTAGCTTTCAGGATGCAACTTCCACTCCTCCGCATCAAGATTACACCTGCGCGCCATCGCCCTCTCCGCCTTTTTGACTGAGCCGAATACCCATCCAAATCCTTACCCAGATTTCGAACAATTACAGAGCAGACGAATGCGAAGCTAATCTATTCCGCATTCGATCTGAGCGTTAAAACCAGTAATGGCGCTCAGACTAATTGTCTATAATCTTTTGCTCCTCGATGCGACCATGAATGCTAACAATCAACAAGATGTATGCAGACGGGCGACGTATACAGCCAGCCAGCAAGCTCTTCACAGCGAAAGGCGAGCTCTACATGCCTAAGAGCATGGGAGCGATGCATATCAGAGACGGCGTTTTGCAAATGCTGTAGGTCAGCCTGGACCTAATGCTGACAGGCAAGCCGAGCGCCAGGCAGCTAACCAGACACGGCGCTAGGCCAATGCACCCAGGCATGTTAAAGGTAATCCTGCGAGGCAGGCTGCAGAGGCTGTGCGCCAGGCGACTAACCAGACAAGGCTTGAAGCAAATGCTGCCAGACTGGCAGCAGCCAATGCTGCAACGCAGACTAATGTAGCCACCATTCATTTCACGCATGCGCACTTTCACCATGCCTGTGCATCAATTGTGTCACGGTTGGCCTCCAGTGGATGCGATCAGCAATTTCCTTCCCATTTCTCGCACTTGGACCGCTCATCCTATCTACGCAATCTCTTTTCATTGTATTGATAATCGTTAAGCACGGCGCTGCGATTTTGATTCAGCAGGTGTTGACCGGACGGAAGTCGAAAATTTCTACCATAGAATCAGGAAAAATGTCCCACGCAGTGTGCTGTTCCGAGGGCAGAATTGGCTGAATGAGGTATTTTGAGGTCAAACAGACATATCCCCAGCCCAATTGCATGTAAAGAAGATGCTGCAGGCAAGTCGTAATGCGGCGCGAGCCCAGTTTTCTCCGCGGGATTCAATCGTTCGCAAGTTTTCGGTGGATTGGATCCGCTTGGTTAACTCACCCACAGGTCTGCCTTTTGTCCCCCCTAAGTCTTCTTCCCGATCAAACCTCGCAGCTAAAGTGGCAGGGTAGGGAGCGGTAGGGAGAAGAAGGGAAGAATGATGAGTGCGTTTGTTTTTGTGGGTTTTGGGCCATGGGGGTGGGCAGGGGGAGGAGAGAGAGATGGGGAGTAGGGGACGTGTGTGTGTTGTGTGTGTGTTTGGGGGGGGGGGGGGATAGATGGAGAGGGGAGGGTGGATGGGAAGTAAGGGAGGGGGGTTGGAGACAGAAAATAGGAAGGAGGCATGAAGGAGGCGAGAGGGAGGGGCAAAGAAAGAGGGGAGGAGGGACTGAGGGAGGAGTGTGTGTGCAAGGGGGCGTGGAGGGGTGACATGAGGCATTTTGCTATACATGCCTCCAGTTTTTGTGTGAAAAATGCAAAAGAGATTCACGCTCACACCGGAAATTTCATGTATATACAAATGTTCATCAGGTTTTGTGAAGAAAGAATGGGCCTAAATTGCCCTTATGCAGGTTTGTATGGGTG
Organism: Chlamydomonas sp. ICE-L; assembly: GCA_013435795.1. NCBI lineage: Eukaryota > Viridiplantae > Chlorophyta > Chlorophyceae > Chlamydomonadales > Chlamydomonadaceae > Chlamydomonas > Chlamydomonas sp. ICE-L. The sequence continues at coordinate 293,136 of JACBWV010000223.1, read as the reverse complement.
GGAGGGGTGGCGGGTGGCCTCGGCCACACGGGCAATGTACTAGTACATACATACATACATACATACATACATACATACATACATACATACAAACAAACATACAAACATACAAACATGCATACATACAAACATATAAACACATACCTCGTAGCATCCAGTGGGTTGCTGGGTATTCCAATGTAAGGGTGTCTGAAAATGACGCGCCTTGCTGGCAGATTCACACCCGCAGCCAGAGTGGATGTGGCACACAGAACAGAGACCGCGCCACATTTGTATGCACTCTCCACTAGCTCACGCTCTTCCGAGGACAGACCTGTTGGGGAGGGTGGGTGGGGGGGGATGAGGTGTGTGTACGTGGTGGGGGGGGGTGAGGGGTGTGTGTGGGGGGGGGGGGGGGGGGGGGGGGGGGGGGGGAGGAGGGGTGTGTGTGTGTGTAGGGGGGGGGGGGGGGGGGGGGGGGGGGGGGGGGGGGGCAGAGGGGCACATTGAAGAAACAATGATGGCTAGTAATGATAACGCCTGCTGGAGCGTGGGATAAAGGGAGCCCTGTCTTCCGGCGGTAGTGAATGATGGCTACATGTACATATGTACGTATGTACTACAGTTTCTGGGTAGCCAGGTAGGCGTTGCACACAGAACAGAGACCGCGCCACATTTGCATGCGCACTCCACTAGCTCACGCTCTTCCGAAGACAGACGTGTTCAGGTAGAAAGAAAGTATGATGGCTACATGTATCCATGATAGCCAAATGTGCTCAAGGGAGTTGATGGGTGGTGTAACGGCCATATGTTTGTGTGTTACAGTCTGTGGGTAGCCAGGTGGATGTGTCACAACCAACTGGGACCGCGCCACATTTGCATGCAATCTCCACTAGATCACGCTGATCCGAGGACATACCTGTTGGGGTGGGGTGGGGGTGGCACACACACACGCATGCACACACACACGCATACACACATACACATACAAAAACACACACCTACGTACATACACACACCTGCATGGTGGAAGGCCACACCAAAGGGCACGACAGCGCTCAGGGCAGAGTCCTTGGTAGCGGCAGGCAGCCACACCCACATGCAGACACACGCACACACGCGCATGCACAACCACAACCACACCTACACACACCTACACACACACACACCTGCATGGTGGAAGGCCACACCAAAAGGCAAGACAGCACTCAGGGCAGAGTCCTGAGCAGCGGGAGGTAGCCGGCTCATTTCATCAGCCACCATTTCCCTTGGTGTCTTTCCCGGACTGATAGGGATGTTCGTGCGTCGCTCAGGCAGCATGCCAAGTACCTTGACGACATGCTTGGCCACACTTTCACACGTATTCTTGCTGGAACAGAAGATGAGAACACTGTGACCTCCCTGGGTTGGGTGGGGAGGAGCGGGGAGGTGAGGGGAGGTGTGGTTGATTGGGTGGGTGGGGGGGGGGGGGAGGGAGGGAGGGAGGGGAGGGTTGGGTTGGGTTGGGTTGGGGGGAGGGGGGGTATGCCAAGTACCTTGGCAATATGCTTGGCCGCACTTCCACAGGTAGTCTTGCTAGAGCGGAGGATGAGCACGTTATGACCTCCCGTAGTCGGGTGGGGAGATGTGGGGAGGTGTGGTTGGGTGGTTGGGTGGGAAGGGAGGGCTGGGGGGAGGGTGGGTATGCCAAGTTCCTTGGCGACCTGCTTGGCCACACTTTAACATGTATTATTGGTGGAGCAGAAGATGAGAACACTGTGACCTCCCTGGGTTGGGTGGGGAGGAGTAGGTGGGTGGGGGGGTGGGGGGGGGGGGGGGGGCTTGTAATTTGGGTGAGCAGGAAAGAGGAGGGGAGGGGAGGGAGGGAGGGAGGGAGGGAGGGGAGGGGAGGGGAGGCCGGGGAGGGGAGCTGGCCCTTACTTGAACTGTTTCGTTGCATAGAAAGACGACATGCTCAGGGTCCTTTGTCTCCCAGTGGTGGGTGGTGGGTGGTGGGTGGTGAGTGGTGGGTGGTGGATGGTAGGGGGTAAGGGTTGCGAAGGCTGATAGGGATTTGTGTGCGTCGCGCAGGCAGAATGCCAAGTAGCTGGCCCTTACCTGGAATGTTCCGTTGTATAGTAAGGCGGCATGCTCAGGTTCCTTCGTCTCCCAGTGGTGGGTGGTAGGTGGTGAGTGGTAGGGGGTGAGGGTTGCGAACACTAAAAGGGATTTGTGTGTCACTCAGAAAGAATGCCAAGTAGCTGGCCCTTACCTGGACTGTTGCATGGGTGGTGGGTGGTAGGAGGTGAGGGTTGCGAACACTAAAAGGGATGTGTGTGCGTTGTGCAGGCAGAATGCCAGGTAGCTGGCCTTTACCTGGACCATTTTTTTGCATAGAAAGACATGCTCAGGGTCCTTCATCTCCCAGTGGTGAGTGGTGGGTGGTGAGTGGTAGGGGGTGAGGGTTGCGAAGGCTGATAGGGATTAGTGTGCATCGCGCAGGCAGAATGCCAAGTAGCTGGCCCTTACCTGGACTGTTTCGTTGCATAGAAAGGCGACATGCTCAGGGTCCTTCGTCTCCCAACTCTTGGTCAAATTCAACTCGCGCACCACGTCCATGTTGGCGTTGCACAGTTGCTTGCCAACCTTCAGGTATTGCATCAACTGCACGGGGCGGAAGTCGGTTTCATACAGCTCTGCACCCAACCAGTGGGCGACTTGCTTCAGGTTGGGCATGGTAGCACTCATACCAATGACCTGCATAGATTTAGTGGGATGTTGTCAGTAGGAAGGAACAAAGGACAACACAATCAGTGCTTTGTTGATTATGATCCTTATAGCTTGAATCCTGATAAACTGCATCAACTACATGGGATAAAAGTTCGTTTCAAACAGCTCTGCACCCAACCAGTGGGTAACTTGCTTCAGGTTGGGCATGGTAGCACTCATACCAATGACCTGCATAGAGGCAGTGGGATGTCATTAGTTGGAAGGAACAAAGGACAACACGGTCAGTTCTTTGTTAATTATGATGCTTGCAGCTTGAATCTTGATATACTGCATCAGCTACATGGGATGGAAGTTCATTTCAAACAGCTCTGCACCTAACCAGTGGGTGACTTGCTTCAGGTTAGGCATGGTAGCACTCATACCAATGACCTGCATAGAGGTGGTTGATTTTCTCAATTGTAAAAACTAATGGCATGTCAAGTGATCGGTAGTTCAGCACGGAAGTTGGTTCCATTCAGCCGTGCACCCAATCAGTGGGCGACTTGCTTCAGGTTTGGCATGGTAGCACTCATATCAATGACCTGCATGCAGGTAGTTGTTTTTGTCAGTTGTAAAAACTAATTGCATGTCAAGTGATCAGTACGGAAGTTGGTTCCATACAGCTCTGCACCCAACCAGTGGGCGACTTGCTTCAGGTTAGGCATGGTGGCACTCATACCAATGACCTGCATACATTTAGTGGGACGTTGTCAGTTGGAAGGAACAAAGGAAAACACAATCAGTGCTTTGTTGATTATGATCCTTATAGCTCGAATCCAGATAAACTGCATCAACTACATTGGATGGAAGTTCGCTTCAAGCAGCTCTGCACCCAACCAGTGGGTAACTTGCTTCAGGTTGGGCATGGCAGCTCTCATACCAATGACCTGCATAGAGGCAGTGGGATGTTATTAGTTGGAAGGAACAAAGGACAACACGATCAGTTCTTTGTTGATTATGATGCTTGCAGCTTGAATCTTGATATACTGCATCAGCTACATGGGATGGAAGTTCATTTGAAACAGCTCTGCACCTAACCAGTGGGTGACTTGCTTTAGGTTGGGCATGGTAGCTCTCATACCAATGACCTGCATAGAGGCAGTGGGATGTTGTCAGTTGGAAGAAACAAAGGACAACAAGATCAGCGATATCAGCTTCCAGATGCCAAGGCTGCTTTAGGTTTGGATGAAGAGAGAGCCCAGGGAGCTGCATAGAAGCTGCTGCTCATAGCTGAAAAGAAGAACTAAGCTCACCTGGAGCTTTGCAAGCGGACACAAATTCAAAAATAGTTATTTCGTAGCTTTTCTTTTATGCTATGAGCAGCAGCTTCTGGGCAGCTCCCCTGATCCAGCCACTAGGCGAAGCCCCAAGATGGTAACAATACAGGAAACAAAGTTATATCAGCTTCAAGGTGAACTAGGTTGCATCAGGTTTGGCTGGCTAGCCAGCCAGGGGAGCTGACTAGAAGCTGCAGCTCATAGCCGAAAATAAAAGCTATGAGTTATTTCTCACCCGCAGACCCTCTTGGGAGGCCTCCCCATAGCCATCAGCATCCAATGCGTCGGATGCCGTCATAGTGGCATACCGCTTTGTAAGCAACATGACTAGCAGGTGGCCAACACGGACAAGGTAGAGGAGCACTCACCCCATTGACCCCATCCAAGCCTCACCTGCAGACCCTCTTGGGAGGCCTCCCCATAGCCATCAGCATCCAATGCGTCTGATGCTGTCGTAGTGGCGTACCTCAGCTTAGTGAGGAGCAGCTCTAGCAGGTATCCTCGTTCATCATCACCAACCATGTGGAGCTCATCCACCACCAGAGCCCCCAGCTGACCAAGGCTATCCTCCTCCAACATCTTGTTTACCAGCATGTTGGCTTTCTCGATGGTGCAAACAATGGCACCTGTGGGCGGGGGTGAGGGGTTGGGGGTGGAGGAGGGGTGGGGGTGGGGGGGAGCTCGTCCACCACCAGAGCCCCCAGCTGACCAAGGCTATCCTCCTATAACATATTGTTCACTAGCATGTTGGATTTTTTGATGGTGCAAACAATGGCACCTGTGGGTGGGCATGGAGAAGGGTTGTGGGTGGGGGGGTGGGGGGATGGGTATGGGGCTCAAGGTTTACCAGCATGTTGGCTTTCACAATGGTGCAAATAATGGCACCTGTGTGTGGGGGCGGGGGAGGCGTGTGGGTGGGGGGGTGGGGGGGGTGGGTTTTGGGGCTCAAGGTTTACCAGCATTTTGGCTTTCACAATGGTGCAAACAATGGCACCTGTGTGTGTGTGTGTGGGGGGGGGGGGGGGGGGGAATGTGTAAGGGGGGGGGGGGGGGGCGTTGAGGCTAAAGATTTACCAGCATGTTGGTTTTCACAATGGTGCAAACAATGGCAACTGCGTGTGGGAGTGAGGGAGGGGCTCAAGGTTTACCAGCATGTTGGCTTTCACAATAGTGCAAGCAATGGCACCTGTGGGCGTGGGTGGGGGAGGGGTGTGGTTAGGGTGGTGGGTGGGTGGGTTTGGGGCTCAAGGTTTATTAGCATGTTGGCTTTTTCGATGTTGCAAACAATGGCGCCTGTGTGGGTGTGTGGGGGGGCTGGGGGGGGGGGGGGGGGGGGGGGGGGGGAGGGCAGGGCTCAGGGTTTAGGGCTAAGGGCTCAGGGTTTGGGGATCAAGGTCTACTATCATGCTGGCTTTTTTTATGACACAATGACGCATGCAGGGGGTGAGTGGTGGGGCTCAGGGTTTAGGGTTTAGGGTCTGGGCCTCAGGGTTTGGAGATCACAATTACGGCTTAGGGATCAGGTTTGGGGTATCACAGTTTGGGGCTTAGTGCCTCAAAGAGCACTAGATAATCCTCCACCCCAACCTCCACCCCACCGTTGTTTTTGTGACGCATCGCAAATTGAGCGACTCAGTGCTCGTCTCACTGGAGTCGCACCAAGTCCCTCATTTTGCGACGCATCGCAAGAAGAAACAAACAGCTCTTCACCCGCCTCTTCTGAGACATCTCAACGTGAACGGTGGACGGTGTTCAACCACCAACTTCCAACCACCAACTACCAACCACCAACTACAAACCACCCGCCTCTTCTGCGACATCTCCTGGTGAACGGTGGACGGTGTTCAACCACCAACTACCAACAACCAACCACCAACTACCAACCAACAACAATCAACCACCCGCCTCTTCTGCGACATCTCCTGGTGAACGGTGGACGGTGTTCAACCACCAACTACCAACAACCAACCACCAACTACCAACCAACAACAATCAACCACCCGCCTCTTCTGCGACATCTCCTGGTGAACGGTGGACGGTGTTCAACCACCAACTACCAACAACCAACCACCCGCCTCTTCTGCGACATCTCCTGGTGAACGATGGATGGTGTTCAACCACCAACTACCAACCACCAACTACAAACCACCCGCCTCTTCTGCGACATCTCCTGGTGAACGGTGGACGGTGTTCAACCACCAACAACCAACCACCAACTACCAACCAACAACAATCAACCACCCGCCTCTTCTGCGACATCTCCTGGTGAACGGTGGACGGTATTCAACCACCAACTACCAACCACCAACTACAAACCACCCGCCTCTTCTGCGACATCTCCTGGTGAACGGTGAACGGTGTTCAACCACCAAATACCAACCACCAACCACCCGCCTCTTCCGAGACCACTCCAGGTGAACGTTGAACGGTGTTCAACCACCAACTACCAACCACCAACTACAAACCACCCGCCTCTTCTGAGACATCTCAAGGTGAACGGTGAACGGTGTTCAACCACCGACTACAAACCACCAACCACCAACCACCCGCCTCTTCCGAGACCACTCCAGGTGAACGTTGAACGGTGTTCAACCACCAACTACCAACCACCAACTACCAACCACCCGCCTCTTCTGAGACATCTCCAGGTGAATGTTGAACGGTGTTCAACCTCCAACTACGAACCACCAACCACCAACCACCAACCACCCACATCTTCTGAGACATCTCAAGGTGAACAGTGAACGGTGTTCAACCACCATCTACCAACCACCAACTACCAACCAACCACCAACCACCCGCCTCTTCCGAGACCTCGCCAGGTGGAGGGTGTTACACAACTCAATTAATGTCCAGATGTACAGTTAACATAAGCACCTTCAGTCTACATCAAGAAATGGTCAGCTAGTCAACCCCAACCTCACCGGTTTCATACAACATGACATCTATATAGAAGACAGAGTGTGATCCTAAAAAGGAGTCGATGAAACCAGCGTCACACCTATATAGAAAACAGAGTGTGATCCTAAAAAGGAGTCGATGAAACCAGCGTCACACCTATATAGAAGACAGAGTGTGATCCTAAAAAGGAGTCGATGAAACCAGCGTCACACCTATATAGAAGACAGAGTGTGATCCTAAAAAGGAGTCGATGAAACCAGCGTCACACCTATATAGAAGACAGACTGTGATCCTAAAAAGGAGTTGATGAAACCAGCGTCACACCTATATAGAAGACAGAGTATGATCCTAAAAAGGAGTCCATGAAACCAGCGTCACATCTATATAGATGACAGAGTGAGATCCTAAATAGGAGTCGATGAAACCAGCGTCACATCTATATAGATGACAGAGTGAGATCCTAAATAGGTGTCAATGAAACCAGAGAAAATATGAGTGCCCGAGACAGAAAATGACACGTTGTCCTGCATGGTCACCGGATTTTATATTTTATGTCGTACGTAGGGACTGGCATATCATATGACTTCGACCAAAGGCGAGTATGATGTCATAGGATGTTGCATATCAATGGTAAATTTAGCCAAGTCAAACCGCCGGCATCATATGGTTTCATAGTATGATGACATGATATCATATGATATCATAATTCCCTTCCCTAGTCGTATGGCATCACCGTGCCGCCCACCAGCCCCCCGTAGAAAGCCTTCAGGGAGCGTGACATAGGCTTCAACAGCTTCTTTACGTGTGCTGCCTTCTCAGCACCGAGGACACAAAGGGCAGGACTCCCCACCCTCCCCTGCCCCTGCCCCTCCCCCACCCAACCCTGTAAATTCACCTGTGCCGTGGGACATCACCGTGCCGCCCCCCAGTCCCCCATAGAAAGCCTTTACAGTGCAGGACATAGGCTCCAAAAGCTTTTCTAGGTGTGCTGATCTCCCACCACAGAGGGACACAAACAGCAGGACACCCCCCACACACATCCCTCCCCCCCACCACCACCACCACACACACACACACACATCCCCCCCACCACCACCACCACCACACACACACACACACACACATCCCCCCCCCCACCCACCCACCACCACCACCACACACACACACACACACACAAACACCGCAACCTCACCTGTGTCATGGGACATCACTGTTCCGCTCCCCAGTCCCCCATAGAAAGCCTTCACGGTGCGCGACATAGGCTTCAACAGCTTTTCTAAGTGTGCTGCCTTCTCAGCACACAGGGACACAAACGGAAGGACAAGCAAGAAAGGTTTGCCCGAGGTCAACAACCGACGTATGCTGAGAACCTCGGCCACCAACGACTTCCCCCCGCTCGTGGGAGCGCAGTACACTAGGTTCCGGCCCTGCAGTACGCCTGGCTGGCACAGGCAGTCCCCCTGCCACTCGTACAGGTCATGGGTCATGCCGTTTGAGCGGTACACTTGGCAGATCTCCTTGGGGAGGTACGACTCCAGTTGGCGAGATGCTGGGCCTGCCGCTGCAATTGCGGCGGCTAGTGCCTCTGGGTTGCAGTCTTCAATGTTCAGGTCGGCTGGGTGAGTCCCTGTGGTGGGTGGGCCAGGGGGGGGGGGGGGGCGGGGGCGGTATAACATGTTGGGCGGAGGTGATGTTCAGGTCAGCTGGGTGAGTCCCTGTGGTGGGTGGGCCAGGGGGGGGGGGGGGGGGGGGGCGGTATGACATGTTGGGCGGAGGTGATGTTCAGGTCAGCTGGGTGAGTCCCTGTGGTGGGTGGGCCAGGGGGGGGGGGGGGGGGGGGGGGGGCGGTATAACATGTTGGGCGGAGGTGATGTTCAGGTCAGCTGGGTGAGTCCCTGTGGTGGGTGGGCCAGGGGGGGGGGGGTGGGGGGGGTATAACATGTTGGGCGGAGGTGATGTTCAGGTCAGCTGGGTGAGTCCCTGTGGTGGGTGGACCAGGGGGAGGGGCGGTATAAACATGTTGGGCGGAGGTGATGTTCAGGTCAGCTGGGTGAGTCCCTGTGGTGGTGGACCAGGGGGGGGGGGGGGGGGTATAACATGCTGGGCGGAGGTGATGTTCAGGTCAGCTGGGTGAGGTCCCTGTGGTGGGTGGACCAGGGGGGGGGGGGGCGGTATAACATGATTGGCGGAGTGATGTTCAGGTCAGCTGGGTGAGTCCCTGTGGTGGGTGACCAGGGGGGGGGGGGGGGGCGGTATAACATGTTGGGCGGAGGTGATGTTCAGGTCAGCTGGGTTGAGTCCCTGTGGTGGGTGACCAGGGGGGGGGGGGGCGGTATAACATGTTGGGCGGAGGTGATGTTCAGGTCAGCTGGTGAGTCCCTGTGGTGGGTGGACCAGGGGGGGGGGGGGGGGGGGCGGCGGTATAACATGCTTGGGCGAGGTGATGTTCAGGTCAGCTGGGTGAGTCCCTGTGGTGGGTTGACCAGGGGGGGGGGGGGGGGGGCGGTATAACATGTTGGGCGAGGTGATGTTCAGGTCAGCTGGGTGAGTCCCTGTGGTGGGTGGACCAGGGGGGGGGGGGGGGGGGTCGTTATAACATGTTGGGCGGAGGTGATGTTCAGGTCAGCTGGGTGGTCCCTGTGGGTGGGTGGGACCAGGGGTGGGGGGGGGGGGGCGGTTAAAAATGCTGGGCGTATGTGATGTTCAGGTCAGCTGGGTGAGTCCCTGTGGTGGGTGGACCAGGGGGGGGGGGGGGGGGGCGGTATAAAATGCTGGGCGTAGGTGATGTCAGGTCAGCTGGGTGAGTCCCTGTGGTGGGTGGACCAGGGGGGGGGGGGCGGTATAACATGTTGGGCGGAGGTGATGTTCAGGTCAGCTGGGTGAGTCCCTGTGGTGGGTGGACCAGGGGGAGGGGCGGTATAACATGTTGGGCAGAGGTGATGTTCAGGTCAGCTGGGTGAGTCCCTGTGGTGAGTGGTCTAGGGGGTGGTCAGCATACTTTGTTGGGCGGAGGTGATGTTCAGGTCAGCTGGGTGAGTCCCTGTGGTGGGTGGACCAGGGGGTGGTCGGCATAACATGTTGCACGGAGGTATTTATGCATCATTTATTATTTATTATTGTGCGGATAATGCCTCTGGATTTCAGACTTAGATGTTCAGGTCAGCAGGGTGAGTCCCTGTGGTGGGTGGACCAGGGGGGGGTCGGCATAACATGTTGCACAAGGCAGTTTATTTATCATTTATTATTTATGATTGTGCGGCTAATGCCTCTGGGTTGCAGGCTTGGATGTTCAGGTCAGCTGGGTGCGTCCTTGTGATGGGTGGAGAATAAAATTATAATATGAAAACAAAACTCTGAGCAAATTGACAGATCAGTGGACTGACTCTGGTGGATCAGATCAGATCAGTGGACTGTCTCCGATGGATCAGATCAGATGAGTGGACTTTCTCTGGTGGATCAGATCAGATCAGTGGACTGTCTCTGGTGGATCAGAGAAGTGGACTATGCTGGGACTATACTGGGACAAGAAATTCGTGGTTGGGAATGTGTATGTGAATGTGTACGTGTGTATGTGTATGTGTATTTGCATGTGTATGTGTATGTGTATGTGTATGTGTACGTGTACGTGTATGTGTATGTGTATGTGTATGTGTATGTGTATGTGTATGTGTATGTGTATGTGTATGTGTATGCGTATGCGTATGTGTATGTGTATGTGTATGTGTATGTGTATGTGTATGTGTATGTGTATGTGTATGCGTATGCGTATGTGTATGTGTATGTGTATGTGTATGTGTATGTGTATGTGTATGTGTATGTGTATGTGTATGTGTATGTGTATGTGTATGTGTACGTGTACGTGTACGTGTACGTGTATGTGTATGTGTGTATGTGTATGTGTATGTGTATGTGTATGTGTATGTGTGTGTATGTGTATGTGTATGTGTATGTGTATGTGTATGCGTGTATGTGTATGCGTGTATGTATATGTATTTGTGCATGCGTGTGTGTGCGTGCGTTTATGTGTGCCCATGCGTGTGTGCATGCGTGTTTGTGCGCCTATGCGTGTGTGCATGCGTGTGCGTGTGTCCATGCGTGTATGTGTGCCCATGTGTGTGTATGTGTGTATGCATGTGTTGCTCACCTGCTGCAATAGCTGCTGCCACCCTATGTGGGGTCAAGCCTTGAGTCAAGCCGCCGGCCATCCGATCATGTACGGCCTGTGTGGAAGCGTGAGGGAACTCCTGATCTGCATCATCCTCATCATCGTCTTCTTCGTCCACACCAGCACCAGCACCAGCACCAGTTTTGGCCAGCCCCCCGTTGGTGTCCAGTTTACCAGGGGGGCCTAGAGGGCTGTCCATGTCCATTGGGTCGTCCTCACCCTGAGGCAAGGCCCACAGGTGGGTTGGGGTGCGAGGGTCTGGGGGAGCTTGCCCAATGGGCTCGGCTAAGTATGTCGCAAGAGGGGAAGTGGGATGGGTGGCATGAGTCGCCGATAAAATGCTGTGGGTGGGATGACCAGTGGGGGGTGGGTCTTGCTTGCTGTGGCCAATCTGCCCTATCCCGCCATTACCAGTGGGGGGTGGGTCTTGCTTGCTGTGGCCACTGTGTCCTACTTCACCGCTGGGATGAGCGGCAAGCCCAACTCCCTTGCCAGCCATTGCAACGTTTCCGTTGCCTGCCTTGGCACTGTGCGTGTTTTCTGCCGCTGAACCGCTAGCATGGCCTGTCCCTGTACCGCTTCCCTTGCCTGCCTCAGTACTGCGTGCATGGCCTGCCCCTGTACCGCTTGTATGGCCTGGCCCAGTACCGCTTCCATGGCCTGCATTTATACCGCTTGCATGGCCAGGCCCAGTACCGCTTCCATGGCCTGCCTCAGTACCGCGTGCACGGCCTGCCTCTGTACCGCGTGCATGGCCTGCCTCCGTACCGCTTGCATGGCCAGGCCCAGTACCGCTTCCATGGCCTGCCTCAGTACCGTGTGCATGGCCTGCCTCTGTACCGCTTGTTTGGCCTGGCCCAGTACCGCGTTCATGGCCTGCCCCTGCACAGTTGACTGGATGTCTGGCAAGTGCAGAAGAGGGCACTGAGTTCGACCCCACAGTTGATGTCGAGAGGCGCTGGTGTGGGTTGATGTCGGTTGATGTTGGTTGATGCCGGTTGATGTCGGTTGATGTCGACAGGCGCTGGGGTGGGTTTGAGATATAGGGCTTGGGGGAAGGTGGGTGTTCCAATGCTGCTGAATTCAAATTCAAATTCAAATTCAATGCTGCTGAGGTGTTTAGCTGAGGTGTGTAGCTGAGGTGTGCAGCTGAGGTGTGTAGCTGGGGTCTGGGTGGGGTGACCTGTGGGGCTGGTGCTAGGGGCCAAACATTTCGCTGCAACTCCTGGGCTCCAACCTGCGGTATATCATGTTGCTTAGATGAGTGGATCATGTTGAGTGCTTCATGTTGGGTGGACCATGTTGGATGGGTGAGTGAGCGGTTGGTTGGTTGGTTGGTTGGTTGGTTGGTTGGTTGGTTGGTTGGTTGGTTGGAGTGGATCATGTTGACTGAATCAGTAGATAGGAAGATAATGGCTGGGGGATAAGTGGATTACATTACATTACATTACATTACAATACATTACATTACATTACATTACATTACGTTACGTTACGTTACGTTACGTTACGTTATGTTACATTACATTACATTACATTACATTACATTAAATTACATTACATTACATTACATTATATTACATTACATTGACAGGCCATTGACAGGCCATTAACAGGCCATTGTTGGCACAAGACAATCCCGCTCCACAACATCCGGCAGGGGTCTTCTATCAAATCCCCCCCAAAAGAAAGGCAACGTTGCATCAAGCAAGTAAGATTGCAGCAAGCAAGCATTATTATAGTCAGCTCTCATTCCATATGATATGTGTGTACTGCTTTGTATAGAACAGTTGTTTCACTAGCTTCTGTCTAGTGTATATATTCATATGTTTGCTCTGTGTGGCCCTTACCTGAGGTGGATGATCCACTGAAGCGACCGCAGGTGTCGTGGGCTGTTTGGAAGCATGTGCGGCCCTTACCTGAGGTGGATGCTCCACTGAAGCGACTGCAGGTGTCGTGGGCTGTTTGGAAGCATGTGTGGACCTTACCTGAGGTGGATGATCCACTGAAGCGACCGCAGGTGTCGTGGGCTGTTTGGAAGCATGTGTGGACCTTACCTGAGGTGGATGCTCCACTGAAGCGACCACAGGTGTCGTGGGCTGTTTGGAAGCATGTGCGTCCCTTACCTGAGGTGGATGCTCCACTGAAGCGACTGCAGGTGTCGTGGGCTGCTTGGAAGCATGCAAGGCGGCCACAGGTGTCATGAACTGAAGCTGCTTCACAGCAAGGGGGGAGTCCGTGTGTGGCCTAAGCCCCCCTGTGGTCCAGACCTGCCCTGGGGGGACTGCAAGAGGCTGCTGGCCATGGGCCCTCTCCACCTCATCTAGTGCGTTCAAAAAGTCGGAGGAGGCGGAGTAGGGTGTGGGAGCGGCGGAGGAGGTGGTAGAGGCATGGGGTGCTTTGTCTGCAGGCGTAGGGTTAGCAGTTTGAATGGAGCAGCTAAGCTTGGTTTGAAAATGCTGGGGGAGGTCGGACTGTTTAGGAGGTTCAAGGTGACGGGTCTCCTGGTTGTATTTCTCCAGAGCTGTCATCGCTCCGGGTAAAGCATTGCTACCCCCAGGCAGAGCTGTCTGAGCCCCCTTTCCGTGGCCTGCACCTCCCCAAAGAGCATTGACCCCTTGAAGAGTAGAGGTGCTCTTAGGAGGAGGACAGTTGCCCCCAGGCAGAGCTGTCTGAGCCCCCCCTCCTTGGCCTGCACCTCCCCAAAGAGCATTTCCTCCATTCCTGTTCCCCCAAAATCCGATGCTCCCGGTTGCTGTCGTCTGCACTGTGTTGAGTGCTGGGTGTGAGGCCACGCCACCTGAGGTCGCATCTAGAGCTATCCGAGACACAACTGCGTGACGCTCCAAGGAGTCAAAGGCAGCAAGGGCACTGGAGTCGTAGGGGGTGCTGGAGTTACTGCACGCAATGTTTGGAGTGCCCTGGGGGGGCACGGGATGCTGCGGTGGAGGGGTACACCCTATGCTGTGCGAACCCCCTGTAGCAGAGGCAGCGGATACTAGAAGCAGGGTAGACAAGCGGGGTGAAGGGGGGTAGTTTGTTTGCTTCGCAGGCTGCATGGAGAGGGTGCTACTGCCACCACCACCACCACTACCACCACCTCCTTTACATGCAGAGACTGGGTTGCTGAAGGGCAGCTGACCTGGCTTGGGGGCTGGCATCTGGGGGGGGTACCCTGAGCTGGGTAGAAGCTGACCTTGCATGGGTGCAGGCACCTGTGGGGAGTCCTCTGCGGCCATCACGCGGTGGGGGGGAGGGGACAGCACTTCTTGCAACTTGAAGGTAGGTGGTATGAAAAGGGGATCAGGTTTGGAGAACAACAAGGATCTGGGACCTTGCCTGATATTGCCTGGGCGTCTTGGAGGGGGGGATGAGCCGAGCTGTGCACCTCCACCACCACCACCTCCACCTCCATCACCACCACCTCCACCATCACCACCACCACCATCACCACCACTGATATTGGCATAGCGTTCAGAGAGGGGGCTCTTTGTGAGTGCCAGGCTACCCATCTTACGAATAAAGTCAGACGGTGGGGGTGAGTGCAAGGGTGCAATGTGCTCCTGACCCTGACCCTGTCCCTGACCCTGACCCTGTCCCTGACCCTGACCCTGACCCTGAGCCTGACACAGACCCTGGCCCTGTCCCTGACTCTGTCCCTGTCCCTGAGCCTGAGCCTGAGCCTGAGCCTGGCCCTGACCCTGACCCTGAGCCTGAGCCTGTTGAGGTTGAGGTTGTGGCTTGTGTTGTTGATGCTGATCGTGATGGTGTTGCTGCTGCTGCTGCTGCTGTTGATGTTGATATTGCTGCTGTTGTTGATGTTGCTGCTCTTGATGCTGCTGTTGATTCTGCTGTTGATGCTGTTGCTGTTGATGGTGATGGTGATGGTGATGTTGTGGGGGATGCTGCTTGTGTTGATGCTGCTGTTGCTGCTGTTGCTGCTGCTGTTGCTGCTGCTGTTGATGTTGTGGGGGATGCTGTTGGTATTGCTGCTGCTGTTGCTGTTGATGCTGCTGTTGCTGTTGATGCTGCTGTTGATGATGATGATGATGCTGTGGGGGTGGCAGCGGCAGATCCTGCTGCTGTTGATTCTGTTGTTGTTCCAACTGCCATGCCTGACCAGACACCGGACCAGACTGCTGTTTTGACAGCTCTCCAGGCACCTGCCCTGACACGCTAGATGAGAGTGCCCTACCTGGAGGCTTCCCTTGAGCCTGCTGGTGATGGTGGTGGTCATGATGCTGGTGATGGTGCTGGTGCTGGTGCCGGTGTTGTTGCTGGTGTTGGTGTTGGTCCTGGTGCTGGTGCTGGTGCTGGGGTTGGTGCTGGTCTTGGTGCTGGGGCTGGGGGTGGTCATGCAAGACCATTGGGGGCGATGAGCAGCCTGTCTGGGGAACAGGAGTGATCAGCTCCGATGCCGGCGAGGCTGACGGTATTGGATGCATGGCACGGGTTGCTATTTCAGGCATAGTGGTGGTTACTTCAGGCGCAGGAGTGGGTAGGTCGGGCGCAGGGGATGTTGTACAGGAGCCCATGGGGGTGCTGGGCACCATATCTATGGAGAGGTCAAAGGGGCTAATGGGTGTGCCCGATGAGCGCAGGGGTAAGTCAGGGTGTTCATGCTGCTGCTGCTGCTGCTGCTGCTGCTGCTGCTGCTGCTGCTGCTGCTGCTGCCGCTGTTGATACTGTTGCTGCGGCTGCTGTTGTTGCTGTTGTGGCTGCTGATGATGTGGTAAGTCAGCAGAGCCTGAGCCAAGGCCAAGATTAAGTGGCTTGGCTTGTAAGGGTTGCTGGGGATGAGGCTGGGGCTGGTATTGGGGCTGGGGCGGGTGCAGGTGCTGGTCCTGGGGCTGGAGCTGGGGCAAGGGCTGGGGCTGGGGCTGGTCTTTGTACTGGTCCTGGGGCTGGGGCTGGGGCAAGGGCAGGGGCTCTTTTGTCATCATGCTCAAGCCCTCTTTACCGAGTGCAGCATGCAGTTGGTGGCTGCTCCTCCTTTGAGGGCTGCTTAGCTCGGTCAGTGGTGCGCGGCTGGTGGGGAGGATGTCGGCTGGAGGCGGAAGGGGGGGACAGGGGAGGGGGTTAGGGGGGGATAGGGGTGAAGGGGGGTAGGGGGTAGGGGGTATGCGACCAGTAGGCTGCATAGCTCGGTCAGTGGTGTGCGGCTGGTTGGGAGGATGTCAGCTGGAGGCAGGAGGGGGGGAGGAGGGGGGGGGGGGGGGGGGGGGGGGGGGAGAGATATATACTGGTACACATCCAATAGCAAAGGATATTCCACCAATTGGAGAAGTGGAAATAGAAGGTCAGGGGGTCTACAACCGGGTGCAAAAACATAAATATAAATCATAAACATAACATAACATAACATAATATAACATAAACATAAAAACCTCTTCTGCTCTGCTCCTGCTTGGATTATTTCATTGCCTTGAGATACTGCGAAGAACAGGCCAAAGCTTCCTTCTTTCCCTCGTCTCCATTATAGTGGTTGGCCCAGTGCAAGCAAACCGGCTTGCCCCCTCAATCTCACGCCTCGTAATACGGCGTACTTAGATGTACTATGTATTTATTTGTTTCACGCAGTCAAATTGAAACAAACCACTCCCACCACTGATCCCACCAAACAATTAGCGACTCGGTGCTACTACAGTGCGACGCGCTGCCCTCCGAACCCCGCAAAGCGTGGAGCCTGGGGGGGTCCCGGGGGGTCCGGGAGGATGATACAGCGAGGGGGGGGGGGGGGGGGGGGGTCAGATGACGTTTTGCGGGTGGATGCTGCTGTCTAAACTGAATGGAAACGAATCTCACCTGATTGAGCACCCACAGGTCCGGGAGGATGATACGGCGTGAGGGGGCCGACGTTTAGCTTTTATTGAAACAATGTATAAATGGGTTATTGGGGTCTGGGCAACGCCATTGTTTGATGGTGGTTGAAGGTGGTTGTACCTGAGGGCTGTAGGTGGTTGAAGGTGGTTGAAGGTAGCTGTACCTGTGGGGATCTGGGCAAAGCCTACAATTAAGAACCCCCTGTTTAAATAAAGGGGGCCCTGCGGAACAGCACATATCTCACCCGATAGAGCACCCACAGTTCCGGGAGGATGATACAGTGGGGGGGGCAGTATTTCAGATGACATTGTATGGGTAGATGCTGCTGGCTTCGCTTGGGAATTGTTTGCGTCTCGCCATGGTAGGGAGGATATCCTTTGACCTGGTGCAGATAGAAGCAACATAGCCAGTGGGTGTTTAGTTGATGACAGCCCACTCCTACCCCAGCATGGGGGGCCTGAAATAGTGGCTACCTACGGGGGGGCTGACAAAATCACAACGTGCTGGTGGGTATTGTGTAGGTAGATGCTACTGGCTGCGCTTTCGAATTGTTTGCTTCACGCCTTGCTAGGGAGGTGGTGGAGGATATCCTTTGGCCTGGGGCAAATAGGAGCAACGAAGACACTGTTGAATACAAGCTGCAGCTTCTAGGCTGCTCCCTCGGGTAGGGAGTGCGTGTGCGTGTGTATGTGTGGGTGTTTGAGGGTGTGTGGGGGTGTGTGTGTGGGGGGGGGGGGGGGGGGGGGGGGGGGGGGGGACACTACTGCGTACTCAGGAGTTTGGTTGGTAGTGTGTATACTTCCCATGTTAACTTTGCATGCAGACTGTGAGCAGCCAGAAGGCTGATACTCCACGCAACGAAACAAAACCAAACCAGGCTCTGGAGAAGAAGAAGCACATGTAACAAGGAAGAGGGGGGCCAGGACCCCTACAGGGACCCTGGAACCCCTGGTGGTGAGGCAGCTGGGCAGAGGAGCCTCACCATCCATTTCGATGTCTGAGGAATCCGAGGAATCGTCCAGCACCACATCCCATAAATCCGGTTTACTCCGTTTCCGGGCCGATTGCCTGGACCTGGACATGCCCGTTCAGAACCTCGGAGTTGGACAGACGGACAGGGCTGGAGTGCTCATGGTACGAAGCTATCGGAAATAATTTTGTGAGCAATCATTTTCGTTCGAGAATAGTCATGGGAAGCGTATTGCGAAATGCCTTGGGAATCATCTCGCAGCTGCTTCGATTTTTTGAATGATCTGGACAGGCAGCGTCGAGGGTAGCGTCCTCGTGGTGCGTGCTACGTGCTGCGCCAGAGTGCTGAGTAAGGGGTCTGGCGGTTTGTGTACTTTTGTGCAGTACACAAATCGCATCCTGGTGGTTCTACTCCTGGTTTCTGTGGTATTTTGTCCTCGGGATCTTTCGAGGAAGATCTCGTAAACCTCCTCCTTCGCTACCCCCCACCCCCTACTCCCCCCTCACCAACCTCCCCTCCCTCCCCCGCCCTCTCCGAACACCTCGCCCTCCCTCCCGCCCTCCTCACTCCCTTCCTCGCCCATTTCCTACTCCATGTCCACCGTTTCTCCTCCCCCCTCACCTGCCCCCTCTTCCCCATCCCTTACTACTCCAATGCACGTCTCGATAGTCTCTTCGGTGCTCTCTACGACAGTTTTTCCACGCAGTGGACCGGCTTTTCGTATGCCCACCCCTCACACGACTCAACAACTCTCCTCCGCTCCATCCGGTGGGCCCTCTCTTCTGCCCTCACAGACAACATCCCTTCTTGTACCTTCCTCCTACTCCCTTCTTGGCCTACCTCTCCTCTCTCATATTGGCTCTCTCACCCCTCCGTCCGTATCATCAGCACCTTCCCACGTAATTCCTTCCACTTTCAACCCCCCTGCTCCATGCACCCTGCCCTCCCTTATGAATCCCCTTCCCTCCTAAATCGCTTACGCATTCACCTTGTTTGCATCGGTAACCATTCGGGCCTCTCTGCTCTATCCCTCCTCCCTTCCAACCGACACATCCTTCCCTTACCCCCACCTTTCCTCCCACCTTCTACCCCTCCCCACCCTTCCTCCAAATGCCCAACCTGGGGCCCCCCTACAAAATTCCGCTCCCTCCCGGACCCTCGTCCTCACCCCCCACCCCTTTACTCCCCCACCCTCTGCCCTGCGATTCCCTCTTGCCTTCACCTTTTCCCCTCCAACAACCTCCCTTCTCACCTACCGTCTCACGGGTGTCTCCAACACCCGCCTACCCCCTCGGCTCCTCCCACACCTCCCACCCACTTGTGCATGCCTCCACCCTTGCTCTTGTACCCCTGTCGCCAAATTGCGCCCCGATATCCTCTTCCTTTCCGGTCTCTCCCCTTTTGACGCCCCCTCCCACGACGCCACCCTCACCCTGTCAGAACTTTCCACCCTCCAGGCCGCCCACACTGTCTATCTCTGTGAACTCACATACACTTGGGACGCCCGCTATCATACCACCCTTGCCATTAAACGCGCTCAGCATTCCACCCTCCGTTCGGCTCTTCGCGCTGCTGGTTGGCGGGTCATCTCCCCGGACCCCATCATCCTCGGCTCCTTCGGTACCCTCTTCGCCTCCCTTATTCCCATTTTTTCTTCTCTTGGTATCCATCCTACTGACACCACCCGCCTCCTCCACTCCCTCCACCTGCATGCCGTCCGATGCGCACATACCATTGTGTGTACCCGCCGGCGCGTGGAATCCGCTACACACTCGTCCCACACTCCTTCTTCCGCCACCGGCTATCGTGGGGGGTACCGCCCCCCCTAGCCACCCCCCCGGTTTGATGGTGTTGTCCGAGGACCCCCTTTGGAGAGCTTCCTTAATCACGCCGAATTGGCGTACTGCTTTTCTTTTCTTTTCTTTTCTGTGGGTATCGCACGCGCACGCGGGGACGAATTCTACCCTGCATACGGTTAGAAGCCTGAAGGTGTGTTGAACATTACAAACTGTATTCTGCTGCAGCTGCTGCTGCTGCTGTCCTTGCGCAGTACACGAATCGTGCCCATCACGGACAAGTCTCGTCGGCACAACACTGACTCTTGAGCGCTGAGAATGTACCCGTGCAGGCGGTACGAGCCTGACAAATGGCCCCCGTAACTAGAGGGGGGGCCGGGGCGGGGAGAATGGGAGGCTGGGATGGTACAGTACAGAGAGTCTCTGGTACAGTATATAGCCTAGTCAATTTGCAGATAGTGGCATGGCCCATATTCTTAAATCAAAAGGATCCCTGACTGAGTTAGATAACTACCGAGGAATTGCGATTGGATCAGTCCTACAGGGTACTTCAAGACGCTGCGTCCTCCGTCGCAGATGTTATTAACCGGTTCTCCCGGCTTAGCTAGAGTGTCTTGGGGCACCAGGCCATCCGCCTGGAAGCTTCCATAGTAGTGCCTCCACCCGTTAGGGCCGGCACCTACCGGCGGCAGTACCCTAAGGTACTGTCGCCCTTTCCCTTCTTATACCTAGCTTGCCGCCTGGCATGCTATCACGATTGTAAGCTTAGCGCCTTTCGACATTTCCCTGTGTCAGTCCTCACGAGATAATACTCCGGAAAGCTTAAGGCTATCGCTCACCACGCCGTCCCGTGTTCCACTGCATCAGACTTCCACGTCTGTTACCCTATCCGTAGATCCCGAGCTCCCGCGCACCTGCAGTGCCTTCCACAGTTGCCGCCGCAACAACCGAAGGAAAAGGATCTCAGTTGCAGAATCTTCTCTGATTGCTAAGCACCCCGCTGGCACACTAGCCCCAACAGTCTACCCAAGACCCCGCTGGACCGCCAGTACGTTGCCTCCCGCAACAACATCCCCTAATCTTGTTCGTCACCCTCGCCCCTTCCAAACCTCAACCCATGCCGTCGCAATGTCCCAAGCGCCAAATGATGGTAAGGGTGGTTCCGATGCATTCGTCGACTGGTATACGAACCTTGTAGCACCTCTGCTCATCAGATCATCAGTTTTCTCAGTTATCGACGCCCAGACGTTAAAACAACCCACAGCCCCGTTACATGCTGGAACTGTGGTGGATATGACCATACCTCAGTTGTCTGCTCTAGCCCTAACACCAATCTTGCATTTAGAGCACCCAAAGTACCAATCCCTATTCCCCACCCACAGGCCCCAACTGAGGAAGATCTCAACGGTTTCATTCAGAGTTTTCTGGAACAACTCACTACCCTTGCAACACTCACTGACTCTAACAAAATCCTGCAAGCACCCCCAGGATTTCCACCAGAGCCCCTGGACTGGCCAACAGTCCAGGACCTGCCAAAAACATGGGCAGAATGTTGCAAAGCAGCTGGCTTCACTATACCCCCCATCCTTCCACCCCAACCTGCTGTCCCTCCCAGGAAAACCAGGACAGCAACTAAAAAGACAAATGCAGATGCAACCAAAATTCTTGGCCACCTGACTAAAATGCATGCCACCTTAACCCACATGTACCACAGTGTCATCATTGCCCTTCAGACCAACAATGCATCCCCTCCCGAGCCCAAGCAGCCAGCAACACCTGAAAAACCCCTCCCAACAACCAACAGTGCACAAACCATCTACACACCAGTTGGCATCACAAACTTCCACCCTCCCCCCCCCTCCTCACCAGATGACTTTGAACCTGATGACATCCCTAACAACAGTAATGCATGTAGGCTCAGCTTCCAGTCCCTAGTAGGAACTCACCCAGGACACTACCCACTAGGTGAACTTATCACCATCCTGGAAAACATATGTCAACAATCCACCGTCCCACCTCAACTCCTGGTCATCATGTTCAGAGCCCCCATGTACCAACTCATCACAGCATTTTTGGCACTCTACCCATCCATCAGATCCCTGCCCAATTCTATCTGGTCCACATCAGACATGCCCAAGCACCCAGCCTCCATCATTGCCCCCCTCCATCTGCACACAAAAAGTTTGGCCACTCTAGTCCACCAGTATGACACCTGCTCCCCACACATCAAGGACCAACTCAAATGGACCATCTGTCTCCAGGCTGCCCTTGTTAATGCATACTCCATTGCAACTCACAGACAGCCAGGAATACTCCTACAATCCCACCAGATCAGAGTTGATAATGAACCAAGTCCATGTCTCATCTATATCGATAAGATCATCCTTCCCTGGAACCACCAAGACTATTTCATCCTCAACATGTTCCCACCTGAGTTCCACCCACGTCCTACTCCTGACCTGTGGGATGACTTCCACCAGTGCATCACCAAGAGGCTCAAGCAAGATGGATTCTACCAAGTGCCATACTTCCCAGGCACCCAAGCACAGGACCCAGCAGACCCAGCATAATGTGGCACTGGCACAAGATCTATTGCATGATAAATACCTTATCATAGGGGGGAATATCCAGACTTGTGCTCCTAGACTGATACTGACTTCACCACATAGGTGCCCCTGCCATTGAAACGGTTACTATCTAACCACCAGACCAAGCAACACTTTATAGATGATAATGGAAGTACCTCATAATGTCCTTCCTACAGACTGACAGTTATGACCCTGCGGGGGATGTCTACCTTAAAAAGTTGTTTCACCTCATATGACCAAATACATGATTGCCAACCAGCTTCTCCTCTCCTTGAACATTGGCTGCACCTTCTTGGCAGCTCCACAGCTGGAATCCAGTCCTATTTGATAATAGATGACCTGTACTGCCACTGGCCCCTGTTCTCCTCTGAGTGTACTTGCACATGCCTTACAAGCCAAGCACCACTCTGATTCAGATTGGCCAGTCAGAAGCCTTTGCCCTTGTGCTTCCTTATGCATCAGATATTTATTTTCACTCTAGCCTCCCTTCCCTAGAACCTCCTAATTCCAGGGATTCTTGTATATCAAGAATACCAGGAATTGGGGGGGATGTTATTAACCGGTTCTCCCGGCTCAGCTAGAGTGTCTTGGGGCACCAGGCCATCCGCCTGGAAGCTTCCATAGTAGTGCCTCCACCCGTTAGGGCCGGCACCTACCGGCGGCAGTACCCTGAGGTACTGTCGCCCTTTCCCTTCTTATACATAGCTTGCCGCCTGGCATGCTATCACGATTGTAAGCTTAGCGCCTTTCGACATTTCCCTGTGTCAGTCCTCACGAGATAATACTCCGGAAAGCTAAAGCAGAAGCAACGTCGAACAGTCCGTTGCCACGCAGGACGCAGCGTAAGGAGGGTCCGTTGACCAGAAGGGGAAGGGTCCGTTTCCGTTGCGTCGCAGGACGCAGGCTATAAAATTGGTTGCGTCCCAAGCAGCAGACCTGGGCCCGCCTGGGCCTGGGGGTCTTCCTGAAGTGTCCTGCAGCCCGACTGAAAATCTGCTCTACAGCGGTCTACAGCAAGGTACTTCCAAGCGCGCACTGTTACGCGCTGGCGCTCTGCCTTATTGAGCCCTTCTGCGCGTTTTGCGCAGTTTTTTGCAACCCCCTGTTGGCGCAGCAAGTATTTTCTGCCTTTTTTGCACTACCGTAGGCACATGATATGTTGGCGGGAAATAGAGATGGCGAAATAGAGATGGCGAAATAGAGATGGCGCCGAAAAGGGGCTTAAATCATGGCGGATTTTAAGGTTAGCGGATGTTACAGATCTGGGGTGCTCCATAAATTGGCCCAGGGTACCAATGGCGGATGGCGGAATCCCTTTTTCCATTTTTCTAATTGAAACCAGATTCAAGTGAGTTATTCTGGGCATAATAGGAGTTTAAAATATTGGACCTCTGAATAAAAACATATTGGACCTCTGTGTAAAACAAACTGTGTCACCCTGTGCAAAAAACTTGAGGAGGGCTGACCCCCCCCCCCCCCCCCCCCCAGGGGAAAACAGAAGAACGGTGGCGTTTTGATTCGATTCGGTTGCTGTCGGTTTGTGTGTGTGGGGGTTGGGGGGGGGGAGGGAGGTTATATAATTATTGCACGAGGCCCAAAGAGGTTCCAATGGACTGCCCTTACCAAGGCCTACTCATGGGTGGTCTTAAAATTGCATTTGGAATGGGCTGTGTGTGTGGTGGTGGGTATTTGGGGGGGGGGGGGGGGGGGGGGGGGGGGGGTGGTATCTACTTATTGCAAGAGTTCCAAATTGGTGCCAATGGACTGCCCTTCCCAAGGCCTACTGATGGGTGGTCTCAGAATTGCATTTGAAGGTCTGAGTAAAAAGTTAGCAACAAAACAAATGAGGGCTGACCCCCTCCCCCCCCCCCCTTAATAAGGTGCCCAGAAAAATCTGAAAACATGTTCAATAAATCGCAAATAATTATGTCATAAATATCCTATATTTGGAATAAATCAAATTTTCGTGGAGAATGCTACCTTCTGCTGAAGTGGTAGTATTTTAAAGTAACCTTATAAATGGAATAATGCCCTTTAAATGGCTTTTAAAGGCCAGGACCTTCCCATTAATGTTTGTCCTGGGTTGCCGGACATTACCGGTAATATCCAAAACTTGACTAGGGGAAAGTGGAATAAAAGGGTCATATATTTCTCAAATTGTATAGGTATTTTTACAGCGTCAACTTAAAGAGTAGTAGAGCACACATATATCGCCCAATAAGCTATAGTGGTACATCCACATGTTTGAATTTGAATTTGAAAATTTTCTGTCTTCCGAAAAATCAAATTCAAAATAAAAACATCTGGAGATGCCTTTGAGACCCCAGCTACAAACCTCCGACTTTTAGAATCCCTTGGGGACATGGTTAAGAAGTTGTCCTCACAAAGTGGTCAAGTTCAGACTACTGCCTCGTCCTATATGAAGGAGAGAGTTCAAAGTTCTCTATCGCGCGCGCGAACATGGTGTGCTTGCAGAAACAGCCTCTCCAACTGTTTCGGGATCAGATAGACTCCCCACAATTACAAGTCACCAACCTGCATGAACACCTACCTACATGCATGTGCGCATATGTGTTCGTGGGTGGTTGGTGTGTATGCGTGGGAAGGTTTTGGTGTCAATGTCTCATACACCCAGTCACCCACCTGCATGTATGTGGGTGGTTGTTATAGCAGGGTTGATATTCTGGACTCCAATATAAGCATAATGAGACGCAACCGGTTTCAAAATCTATGTCTGCAATAGGTGTCTGCGGTCCCATATTGTTACTACGGCAGGCGGCATGGACTTGCATTTGCTTTCAGATAGGGGGTTTATAGGCTGCCATTTAAGAGCTCTACGCCTCTCGCCTTGTTCATCTAGTTGATATACTGCGCCTTTTGTCTTGTTTCGCTTGCTTGTGGAATCTCGCTAATTAGGCCCTAGACACTCTTCGCCTTTCTACAAGAGGCCTTTATTTCGCTTTCTTCGCTTCTTGCTTGATCTCCATGCCTTTGTAGCTAGCACTGTTTTGTTGTTAAGCCCTTATGTCCCGGAGCCCCAGGGTTACCCATTGTCCGTTTTGTCCTACCGACCGAAAAATTAAAGCCTGACACGTCAGCCAACTGTCTCAACTAACTGGCTTCGGTCAGCTCCATCGTTGCCACCTTTCGTTCCGTTGCCAGTACACTCCACCAATTTTCAGCGTCGCTTGCGACGCTGCATATGACTTGCCGTTTTAAGCCCCCCCTGTCAAGGTTGGGCTATTCCATTGCAGGTGCCACATCCTCTCGCATGGCACAACCCAACAAACGGCCCATATAGCCTATTTGGCCTACTCCTGGACTGTAACAACATACATACAACGGTGGGTAGCTGTGGGAAGGCAAGTAACTTACCCCCGTAGTCCTATAAAATAAATAAATACCGATAGTAAGCCTTATTGCGAGGCGCGATGTCGAGGGGGGCAGCCCGTTGGCTTGCACTGGGGCCAACCACCAACCCGTAGTGCTAATGGAGTAGGAAGGCTAGACAGTAACGTAGCACCTTGGTGCTACTGTGGGGTGAAAAGCTGACCAGTTACACAACACATTGGCCATAGCTTTTCTTTTCATGCAGACGTATTACAAGACAATCATCGGATGTTGTTTGTTCAGCTACAAACAACATCCGAGGGTATCAACACCAGGCTTTTTCAAAGCCCTTCGAGAATGCACGTTGCACACCAAGAGCCCCCCCCCCCCCCCCCCCCCCCCCCCCCCCCCTAAAACAAAACGCACGTCCATGTCCCTGTCAAAATGCGAATGAAAGCCTGAGGAAACACACACGTCTCAGACAAACTGAAAAATAGCATGTAAACACACACATCCCAGTGAAAGTGTGCGTGTTCACACACACTAACCCCCCAAGAGTGTGCGTGTTAACACACAGACACGTACGTGTCGAACAACCCTGATCAACACCTGTCAAAAAATTGGAAGCACCAACACACAAACACAGGTAGACTGACAAACACACGGTTAGGCTGATAGGCACACACACACATATAGCGATGCTACTGTGTGAGTGCACGACTCTGCCTTGCACACTGGAACATCTAAATTGGGTAAAACTCTATTTCAGATTAGAAAGCTAGATTGGTGGTTGGCCCCAGTGCAAGCAAACGGGCTGGCCCCCTCAACCTCACGCCTCGTAATGAGGCATACTATGTATTTATTTATCTAAGATGATCTTCCAATAGCCATCACCAGGGCCCCTGCCAATGGTTCCATAACTACTTGCTGTCTACTGTTCTTGTGAGGCTGACTTCCTAATAAAGGCAGCCCCTGATGCAAAGCAAGCCTACGACGGTCTTCCAATAGCCATCACCAAGGCCCCTGCTAATGGCTCTAGAACCATTTGCTGCCGGCTGTTGTTGAGAGGCTGCGTGGCCAATAACACCATAACTACTTGCTGTCTACTGTTCTTGTGAGGCTGACTTCCTAATAAAGGCAGCCCCTGATGCAAAGCAAGCCTACGACGGTCTTCCAATAGCCATCACCAAGGCCCCTGCTAATGGCTCTAGAACCATTTGCTGCCGGCTGTTGTTGAGAGGCTGCGTGGCCAATAACACCATAACTACTTGCTGTCTACTGTTGTTCTGAGGCTGACTTCCTAATAAAGGCAGCCCCCGATCAAAATCAAGCCTACGACGGTTTTCCAATAGCCATCACCAAGGCCCCTGCTAATGGCTCTATAACCGTTTGCTGCCTGCTGTTGATGTGAGGCTGCGTGGCCAATGTCACCAAAGCCGCTTGCTGTCTGCTGTTCTTGTGAGGCTGAGTGGCCAATGAAGCCAGCCCCCCATCCAAATCAAGCCAAGTGCGCCCACTCTTTTGTAGGAGTGGCAACGCCATTCGAACTGAATCCTCCGTGTCGCTGGTTTGTGTCGGGAGACTCACCTCCCGGGTTGAAATACCTTTCACAACTTTAAAAAATGAGCCTACGACGGTCTTCCAATAGCCATCACCAAGGCCCCTGCTAATGGCTCCAGAACCACTTGCTGCCGGCTGTTGTTCAGAGGCTGAGTGGCCAATGAGGGGAGGCCCTCGTCTGTGGGGACGATGGCATCTCCTGGGGGCGGACCACCCGTGTTAATGACGCACTTCCAAGCCATGCCATCTGGAGGGACAGGCAGGGCCATGTAGACCTGGGTTGGGTTGAGGTGGGTTGGGTTGAGGTGGGCCATGTAGACCTGGGTTGGGTCTAGGTGGGTTGGGTCGAGGTGGGCCATGTAGACCTGGGTTGAGTTGGGTCTAGGGTTTGGTTTTGTTCGGTTGGATTGGGTTGAGGGTTGGTTTGGTTTGGTTTGGTTTGGTTTGAGTTGGGTTTAGGTTGAGTTGAGGGCTGGTTTGGTTTGGTTTGGGTTTAGTTGGTTTGGTTTGGTTTGGGTCGGTTTTATGGTTATAAACACTGTCTGATGTGTCTGATGTGTCTTTTCTACAGTCTACCCGGTGTAGGAGTGGCAACACCATTCAAACTGAATCCTCGGAAGCGCTGGTTTGTGTCCGGAGACCCACCTCCTAGGGTGAAAGTCCTTTCACAACTGAAAAGAGGTGTGTAATATGACATGAGTGTAACATTACTTATTCGAGTTCAGTTGAGTTATATATATGGTATGCATAGGGACCGGCATATCATTTGATGTTGACCAAAGGCGAGTATGATATCACATGATATCATACAAATTGCATCATATGATAATGCATATAAATGGTAAATTTAGCCTAGTCAGACTGCCGGCATCATGTGATATCATATAAAATCATATGATTACATGATATCATATGATAGCATGTTACCGTTCCGTAGGCACATGTACCTAAGACGCAGTGTTTTTCTTTTCAGTTACACGCAGCAGCTTCTATGTAGCT
>JACBWV010000223.1:165000-262500 GCA_013435795.1 Chlamydomonas sp. ICE-L | reverse complement strand
ATATCAAAACACATGCCCCTTCCTTCCCTACAGTAATATTACCCCCCACCCCAGCCCCCAGGACCTACATGATCCCTGTTTCCCCTAAATCTTCCTGCCCCCCATCCCCCCCCCCTTGACACACACTATGTTTATCCCCCTTGCCACCCCACCTAACCCCCAGTCATCTCCACAACACCCAAATATACCCCCCTACCCCCCAGCCATCTCCACCACCACCCCAATTTACCCCCCACACCACCCAGCCATCTCCCCTAGTACAATAGCCCGTGTGGCCGCTGGCCACTTCACCTGCCCCCCTCTCCCCTCCCTCCTTGTTCACCTCTCCCTCTCTCATCCCCCGTCAATTCGAATTATTCTGGAGGCTCGCTGGCCCTCTCCTTTTATTTGCGCATGAGGCCCACGGATGGAGGAGTCAAATCGGCTCTTGGAGATTCATTCTCAATTCGCCTGAAGGACCCCCTGAAGCTGTTGATGTTTCTAACATGCATGACTTGTAAATCTGATTACGATAACGAACTGCTTGCTGGGCGAAAAAGCACAGGAGCGGCAACGCAGGAAGCTGACAAATCTCGAGTTTGTGAACTAAGGTCGTGGCCTACAACTCTGCAAGTTGCAGGTAGACGGAAGAATGATGAAGGTCTGAAGAGGCGCTCATGATA
The DNA here is from genome assembly GCA_013435795.1 of Chlamydomonas sp. ICE-L. Lineage (NCBI taxonomy): Eukaryota > Viridiplantae > Chlorophyta > Chlorophyceae > Chlamydomonadales > Chlamydomonadaceae > Chlamydomonas > Chlamydomonas sp. ICE-L. The sequence goes on along the minus strand of JACBWV010000223.1, from coordinate 261,838 downwards.
GAATGAGCGCTGAGGATGAATGTGCTCTCAGAACGAATGAGCGCTGAGGATGAAATGAGCGCATGGATAAGCGCTCAGCATAAGTTGAGCGATCAGACTAGATTGAGCGCGGAGATCGAAGTTGCCCTGAGAAAATTTCGCTAAGATTTCGAAATTGCAGTACATTACTAAAATTGCCCGTGTACACCCTCTGTGCCTCTGCCACGCGCCTCTCCCAAGATACCCTATTAGTAACCTGGTAATCCAGCCGATAGCCAGGGTGGGGAGTTGGACGATACGCTATTAGTAACTCGCTAATTTAGCCAAAGCCAGCTAGCGTCGGCACGAAAAGTTCGCGAACTTTTCTCAGAAATCCATGTATGTCTACATATATATAGATGCATGTATGTATGTTGCCACAGTCCAAGGGTAAGCTAAGTGGGCTAAAGGGACTTGCCCAAGTGTGAGAGGAGGAACAAGTGTGTGAAGCTAGCTGACATGACAGGCATTCGAATGTGACAGTTGAAATATGTGTAATTGACCCTGTGGCTGGCTGATGGAGCTAGGTGGAAACTGATAAACGCAGCCCAAAAAAGAAACATTGAAGCCATGCCACCAAGAGGCCCAGGCAGGGACATGCAATGTTTTTTTACGACGACGCCTCGCCATTCCGTCGCAATTCCGTCGGTAGCCAAATAGGCTAAAGTATTGTTTAGTATTGTATTGCAGTGTATTGCAATGTGTTGCAATGCATTGCATTGTTGTTGTTGTTTGTTTGCAATTCCGTCGCTGCATGGCGACCCATGGGTCCGGCTAACCTAGACCAAGCCGCTCAATTTGAGACACGTCACAAAACAAGAAATAGTGTCCATGGCCCAGCCTGCATCTCTTGGTGGCATGGCTTCCCCTTTGTTTTGTGCGACGCGTCGCAAATTTAGCGACTCGGTTCGACCCCAGTGGGACGCGCTGCCCCCGAACCAGGGGTAGCCAAATAGGCTAAACTAGTGTATTGTATTGTACTGCATTACTGGTGTTGTTTGTTACAGTCCAGGGGTAGCCAAATAGGCTAAACTAGTGTATTGTATTGTATTACTGGTGTTGTTTGTTACAGTCCAGGGGTAGCCAAATAGGCTAAACTAGTGTATTGTATTGTATTACTGGTGTTGTTTGTTACAGTCCAGGGGTAGCCAAATAGGCTAAACTAGTGTATTGTATTGTATTACTGGTGTTGTTTGTTACAGTCCAGGGGTAGCCAAATAGGCTAAACTAGTGTATTGTATTGTATTACTGGTGTTGTTTGTTACAGTCCAGGGGTAGCCAAATAGGCTAAACTAGTGTATTGTATTGTATTACTGGTGTTGTTTGTTACAGTCCAGGGGTAGCCAAATAGGCTAAACTAGTGTATCGTATTGTATTACTGGTGTTGTTTGTTACAGTCCAGGGGTAGACAAATAGGCTAAACTAGTGTATCGTATTGTATTACTGGTGTTGTTTGTTACAGTCCAGGGGTAGACAAATAGGCTAAACTAGTGTATCGTTTTGTCCTGTACTGTATTGTATCGCCTTTGTTGTTTGTTACAGTCCAGGGGTAGACAAATAGGCTAAACTAGTGTATTGTATTGTGTTGCATCGCATTGCTGTTGTTGTTTGTTACAGTCCAGGGGTAGACAAAAAGGCTAAACTAGTGTATTATATTGTACTGTACTGTATTGTATCGCTTTTGTTGTTTGTTACAGCCCAGGGGTAGACAAATAGGCTAAACTAGTGTATTGTATTGTATTGCATTGTATTGTATTGTATTGTATTGTATTGTATTGTGTTGTATTGTATTGTGTTGTGTTGCATTGCATTGCTGCTGTTGTTTGTTACAGTCCAGGGGTAGCCAAATATGCATAAGTATTGTATCGTACTTGAGCTCACCTTTTCGTTGTAAGGGTTCAACGCAACATAGACTGCTCGCCCGTTATCGTTTCTCACGGAGAAAGCGATACAGTTGGCGTGGGGGGTGCTAGACTTTCCGGTCCAGTCTGGCTGGGAGTCTGCGTCACATGGGCAATACAAACCATACAGTTGGCGTGGGGGGTAGGAGATGGGGCTGCCCAGATGTGTTGGGCACCGCAGTCACATGGGCACTACACGCAAAGGTAAAAAAAACAATGCAGTTGGCGTAGGGGGTAGGAGGTGTGGCTGTCCAGTCGTGCTGGGCATCGCAGTCACATGAGTAAGACAAGCACGAGTTAAAAAAGCGATGCAGTTGGCGTGGGGGGGTAGGAGATGTGGACCCTAAACCCTAAACCCCATCCCCCTAATCCTCACCCTCCAGGTTACATGGGGGTAGGCGATGTGGACCCTAAACCCTAAACCCCATCCCCCCAATACTCACCCTCCAGGTTGCGTGGTGGGTAGGAGATGTTGACCCTAAACCATAAACCACATCCCCCCAATACTCACCCTCCAGATTGTGTGTGGGGTAGGAGATGTGGACCCTAAACCCTACCCCCCCCTCCACACACACATTCCCCCAATCTGCACGCATCAGGTCGCGTGGGGGGTAGGAGATGTGCCTGTCCAGATGTGCTGGGTATTGCATTCAATGAGGGGTGGGGTGGGGTGGGGTGGGGTGGGGTGGGGTGAGGTGGGAGGGGGGGCCAGGAGCTTCGCCAGGCTCTGACGTAACACCCCAAGCAAACCCACAAAGCGGCGCAGCGCTGGATCCGAAACCACAATGGCGACACTCTCACGCCCATGCCTCGCGACTTACACCCATCTCCACCCTACACGCCCATACCACCCTGAATTTTGCATCCAACTCCACCCTTCCCACGCCCACCTGTCTTCGCGCCATGCCAGCGCAGTTGCCTTGGTGAGTCGTGAAAGGGGGGGGCCAGAAGCTCTGCCAAGCTTTGACGCAACACCCCCAGCACGCCCACAAAGCGGCGCAGCGCTGGGTCGGAGACCACAGTAGCTGCGCTGAAGCAGGGGGTCCCCAGTGAAGTGAACATTGACAGCAGGAGAGTGCGAGCAAGCACGTCATTCCATTGAGGTGGGGGGCTATTGGGTTTGGGTGGGCCCCCCCCTGGGACCCCTCGTTCCAAGGCCAGGAGGGCGGGGAGGGCGGCGGTGCTTCCCAAGGGGGCAACGGTGTTCATGGCATGGGAGGGAGGGCGGCCTGTGGCCAAGGCACCTGGCAATCCTCCGTCCCAGCGTGCGGAGAGCAGGTCTGGGCTACCTGGAGTGAAGCGAAATAAATAGTATGCTTTATTGGTGGTGGTGCGGGTGAGAGGGTGGTGGTAGAGGTGAGGATGAGAGGGTGGTGGTGGTGAGGCTGGTGGTGAGGTTGAGGGAGCTGGCCCAGGGCTTGGCCACAGGCCAAGGCACCTGGCAATCCATTGTCCCAACGTGGGGAGAGCAGGTCAGGGCTACCTGTAGTGAGACAAAATAATTAGGACGCCTTTTGGTGGTGGTGAGGGTGAGAGGGTGGTTGAGGTGACAGGGTGGTGGGTGGTGGTGGTGAGGGTGGTGGTGGTGGTGAGGGTGGTGGTGGTGAGGGTGGTGGTGGTGGTGAGTGGTGGTGGTTGGTGGTGGTGGTGGTGGTGGTGGGTGGTGGGGGGTGGTGGTGGTGGTGGGTGGCAGGGTGGTGGGGGTGGTGGGGGTGGGGGTGGGGGTTGCAGGGTGGTGGGGGGGCAGGGTGGTGGGGGGGCAGGGTGGTGGGGGCAGGGTGGTGGGGTGGCAGGGTGGGGTGGGTGGTGGGTGCAGTGGTGGTGGTGGGGGCAGGGTGGTGGGGGCAGGGTGGTGGGGGGCAGGGTGGTGGGGGCAGGGGGGTGGTGTGGGTGGTGGGGTGGGGGGTGGGGCAAGGGGGTGGTGGGGCCAGGTGTTGGGTGGGGGCCAAAGGGGGTGTGGGGGCAGGGTGGTGGGGCAGGGGTGGTGGTGGGGGCAGGGTGTGTGGGGCAGGTGGTGGGGGCAGGGGTGGTGTGGGACCAGGGGGTGGTGGGGGCCAACAGGGGGTTGTGGTTGGGGCAACAGGGGTTGGGGGCAGGGGGTGGTGGGCAACAGGGGGTGTTGGGGGCAGGGGGTGGTGGGGGTGTGGTGGCAGGGGGTGGTGGGGCAGGGGGTGGTGGGGCAACAAAAACAGGGGGTGGTGGGGTCCAGGGGGTGGTGGGGGGCAGGGTTGGTGGGGGGGCAGGGGGTGGTTGGGGGGGGCAGGGTGGTGGGGCAGGGTGGTGGTGGTGGGGGCAGTGTGTTGGGGGCAGGGGGTGGGGGCAGGGTGTGGGCAGGGTTGTGGGGGGCAGGGTGGCAGGGTGGGTGGGGTGGCAGGTGGTTGTGGGGGCAGGGTGGTGGGGTGGCAGGTTGTGGGGGTGGTGGGTGGCAGGGTGGTGGGTGCAGGGGGGTTGCGTGGTGGTGGGGTATGGTGTGGTGGGTGACAGGGTTGCTGGGCTGGGTGGTGTGTTGTGGTGGTGGTGGTGTGTGGAGCGGTTGGATGGTATGGTGAGGGTGGTGTGTGAGGGGGTGGTGGGTGGCTGTGGTGGATGGTGTATGGGATGGTGGGTGGGTGGTGCGGTGGAGTGGAATGAGGGTGGCCTGGCTGGGTGGTGGTTGGAATGGGTGGTTGGGTGGTTGGGGTCTTATGTGGATGCAGGGTTTGTGTGGTGGTGGATTCGGGTGGTCGTTTGTGGGTGGGTGTGGTGTGGTGTGTTGGTAGGGGGTGGGGGGAGTGGGGGTGGGGTGGTGGTGGTGGTGGGTTGGGTGGGTGGGTGTGGTTGGTGTGGTGGATGGGTGGTGTGGGTGGTGGTGGGTGGTGGGCTGGCTGTGTGGGGTTGGGGTGTTGGGTTGTGGGTGTGGGTGGTTGTTGGTGGGTGGTGGGTGGTGGGTGGTGTTTGGTGAGGGTTGGTGGTGGTGTTGTTGTCTGTTGTGGTATGGTGGTGAGGGTGGTGGTGGAGGTGGGTGGTTGGGTGTGTGGTGTTGTTGGTGGTGGTGTGGTGGTGGTGGGTGGTTGTGTGGTGGATGTATGGTGGTGGTAGGGTCTGCATGTTGGTGGTTGGTGGGTGTGCAGGTGGGTTGAGGTGGTGTGTGTGTCATGGGTGTGTGTGTGTGAGGTGGGTTGTCATTGTGGTGGTTGTGGCTTGTTTGTTGGTGGTGGTTGGACTTTGGTGGTGTGTGGTTGGGTGGGTTGGTTGGTGGGTGGGGTTGCGCTGGTGCTCCTGGTGGTAGAAGTTGGTGGGTGATCAAACTGAGCTTTGCGGTTATGTTGAAGGGACAATAACTAGGTTGGGTGGCCGGGGTTTGGTAGGTTTAGTGTGTTAGCCAGAAGAGTGGTGGGCAATGGCTGGGTGCAATGAGCGGTGGTGGTCCTTGGTCGGTTTGGTGAGGGTTGTGGTGGTTGTTGCGGTTGTGGTGGTTTGAGAGTATTAGCTTTTTGAGGTGTTTTTTAAGTGTTTTGTTTGTTGTCAGGTAGTTGCGATCGTAGGATGGTGTGGTTGTTTGCTGGTGCTTGTGTTGAGTTTGTTTTGCCGGGTGTCGCTGTCCCAGGGCTTGGCCACATCCTCAGGCACCTTGCCAATCCTTTGTCCCAACACGGTTGGGAAGGAGCAGGTCAAGGGCTACCTGTAGTGGGGACAAATAATTAGTATGCCTTATGTGGGGGTGGGTGAGGATGAGAGGGGTGGTGGTGTGAAGTGAAACGTTGGTGGTCGTGGTGGTGGTGAGGGTGAGAGGGTGGTGGTGGTGAAGGTAAGACGGTGGTGGTGGTGGTGGTGGTGGTGAGGGTGAGAGGGTGGTGGTGGTGAAGGTGAGACGGTGGTGGTGGTGGTGGTGGTGGTGGTGGTGGTGGTGGTGAGGGTGAGAGGGTGGTGGTAAGATGGTAAGGTGGGGAGCTTTGTCAGGGCTGCGAAAACGTTATGAGTCCAGGACCTGGCAATCCTCCGGCCCAGCATGCGGAAAGCATGTCTGGGCTACCTATCGTGTATGTGTATGTTATTACCCCTACGGCAGCCTGCATTTGGTTCAGGCTATGAAACAGGTGTTCAGGGTGATAAAAACCTATTTATGTACATCATTGGTTAAACATGTATTTGATGAACAGGTGTTGAACACCCTGGACACCTTTTCAACAACCTGAACAGGGTGCAGGCTGCTGTAGGGTACAGTCCACGGGTTTAACAACAAGTCCTAGGCAGCGTTGCAAGCGACGCGGAAAATTTGCAGAAAGTGTTGGCTATCAGAACCACAGGTGGCAGCGGAATGGAGCGGACCGAAACCAGTTTCGTCCGAAAGTCCGTAACTGTCAGTTCCAGGGGAGAAACAAAAAGGCTACTAATGTGAACTTGCCCTAAAAACCATGATAGTGAGGGGCTATAAACACGAAAAAGCACTGCAGTGGACTTGCTCATGTGAATAGAAAAAACATATGCCTTGTTTATGAAGGTTGTAGGGGGACACACCCTTTTGCCCTTGTCATTGGTTTACCCCAGCTCAGCTTGCTCATGAGCCCACATTAGTTGTGCACCACGTAATATTCTTCTCCTCTCCCCCCCACCACCCAGCCCACCCCTCACCCACCACCCACACTAACTTGCTTCCCACCCCCTCACATACACGAACACCTACTTCCCCCACCCACCCGTGATGATGGTTGCCAGCTTGCTCATGAGTCCGGATTGGTTAGTCACCACGTAGTTGCGCATGTCAAAGGCAAAAGACACACACACCAAAAATACACCAATAAGGCAGAAGTCACACCATCCCCCCCCCACCCACACCCCCCACACACATCACCCAACCCACATCCGCACGAAACATCCCACCCCCACCGCATACCTTTATCCCCCCACCCCCAGCCCCGTGATGATGGTTGCCAGCTTGCTCATGAGTCCGGATTTGTTGTTCACCACGTAGTTATGCATGTCGAAAGCGAAAGAGGGGTTCCACTGGGCCCAGACGCCCCAGTGGGGAAAGCCTCTCTCGCCGTTGCGAGGCAGGAGGCTGGGGTTGGAGGGCACTACGATCAGCTGCAGCCGTCTGTAGGTATTGGTGATTGGGTTGTTGGTGTTGGTGTTGGGGGTAGTGTTAGTGTTGGTGTTGGTGTTGGGGTAGTGATGGTTTTGGGGGGTTGGGGGGAGGGTGTTGGTGCTGGTGTTGGTGTTGGTATTGGTGTTGGGGGTAGAGTTGGTGTTGGGGGGTAGTGTTTGTGTCGATATTGCTGTTGGCGGGGTTGCTTTGTGGCGTTCTTGCGACGTGTTCGTTGGTGCCTGACCGCATGTTTTCTACGGAGCAACTTAATATTTACTAAACTATTACTAGCTAAGTTAAGCTATTACTATCAGGAGAAACCAATTTCTGACTAATCTACCATTTTACCATCCCGCCTCCCAGTACCCCACTGGGCTCGGGCACGAGCATCGCTAAGCAGTTTCATTTCGCACCTGCGCCAACTTCACTCCACTTCAATCAGAACTGTGTTTAGCATTTTAATGTGATCAAATGTGGTACATAAATGGGAATAACATGTTGATTACATGACCTGCATGCGACGACTTGTGCTATGAAGTTATGTGTGAAGATTCACGTAGGTGCTTTTGGATAGGAAACGCGAGCACCCCATACACGTGACATGTGTGACGTTTGGTGCGATGCGACATAGGGTTTAGGGTTTATCACTTCGATCATAACTGTTTTGGGTGTTTTAATGTGAACACGTGTGGTACGGTATATGAAATGAATGCTCGAGGAAGTGAAAGTCGTGCTTACCTTTAGAATGGGGCCATGGCTAATCACCCCCGCAGGCCAAGGTGGACGTGGTTAATCCATTATGATTGGGGGAGGTAACCGTAGAAGCTGCTAATCATAGCCAAATCGAAAATATAAAAACGGGATAACTTTAACGGGGATTAAAACGGGTTACTTAAAAACACACTCACTTCAGAACTGGGTCACTTTAGAACCCACTCACTTTAAAAACTGTCACTTTTAAACACACTCACTTTAAAACGGGGTCATGGGCAATCTCCTCAGGCAAGGCAGGGTTGTCCATGATGAGGCCCTCCCTATCTTGGGCAAGATTTTCAGCCTTCAGAATGCAGAAGCCATCCACACAGTACTCCTTCGCCCAGAAGTGAAGGGCGTCCATGACTAGTTGACGAACTACGGGGTGGCCGACTCTCAGCACTTCAATGCCGTCGGGGCTTCGTCTATGTGGGTTGGGTTGGGTTGGGTTGGGGTGGGTTATCTCCCGTTTCGACGATTGGCTCAATGGTTGAGTTCGTTGAAATCAGGCAGAGGGAGCAGGGTTTGAATCCCTAAGGGTGCGCGTTAGTGTTCGCGGTCGCTGTCAACCGCCATGGTAGCACTGCCCAGGTAAAGAAGCAGCCCATTCTCTACCGCCCTAAGACAGGGCTCCCTTAATACCACGCCCCACCAGGCGTTATCATTACTTTTGGGGTGGGTTGGGGTGACAGGCGTTCAGGGGGTTGGATTTGGGGTAAGAGGGGATGGATTTGACCCCCGATGCTTACAATTTATTGGGTTTCAGTTCAGTAGTGCTCGCATTTTCTGTTTTGAAGGTTGGAAAAATCCCTTTAGCCTATTTTGCAACCCCTGGACTGTAAAAATACACACATATACCAGCTTCCCTGTAGTACACATCGACCCCCACCAGCTTACCTGTAGTACACATCTCCCCCCAGGCCATGCAAACCCTGTAGGCCACTTTGTCCAACGCCATCCGCTCCCTCACCAGTGGTGCACAGCTCCAACTGCAGCAGCACCATGCCCTATGGAGGGTGGGATGCGGCTATCACCTGTTTATGGAAGGGGGCTGTGGGGTGGGGGTTTGTGGAAGGGTGGGGTGGAGGTGAGGGTTGTGGAGGGTGGGGCTGGAGAGTTGGGGTGGAATGGGAGTGTGATGGTGGGGTGGAGAGTAGGAGGGTGTGGCAGCAACTCCAACTGCAGCAGGCAACCTCAATACCACTTACTGAGTGGAATGACATGGCTATACACCTGTGATGGGCGGGGTGGGGTTTTTGTGCGGGTGGTGGGGTTGTGGAAGGGTGGGGGTGGTGAGGCGTGGGAGGGTGTGTAAGAATTCCCGCCGTTGGGGTGGGATAATGGAGCAGGGTGGGGTGGAAGGGTAGGGGTGTGAAGGAGTGGGGGCTGCGGCTGGAGCATGATGAAGGGAATTTGTGCGACGAAAGCTCAGACTGTCAGCGTATCAACACATCAAATACCACTACTTAGGTTGGATGCTGGTGGGCTGCTGATATCAACCTGTACTGGAAGGGCGGGGGGCGGGGGGTGGTGTTGTGGTTTGGGTGGGCATGGGGTGGGGTGGGTTGGAAGGTGGGTAGTACGGTAGTTGGCAAGGTGAACCAGCCTCTATCAGCAGTAGGTAGCCTCTTCTAGAACCCACGGGCACACCACCTGTTTTTTTCATGTTTTCAGCTCGTCTGCCACGGACAAGGCACCGCCAACAGCAAGGCTGGGGTCAGGCGCAAACAGAGACAGGGAGCCCTCCGCGCCCTTGGAGCCCAGAGATATAGGGGACAGCAGAACAGTGGTAGCACCAGCCTCTAGTAACAGAGGTAGCTTATCTAGGACACCCAGTACTTACCGGTGCACTCAGGTCTGAACTCAGGTGCCCGGTGGCCGAAGGTTTCGCACATCCACTTCGAATGACGATCACACACCGGCGTCTCGATTTCGCATTTGGGGGGCGGTTTGAGCGGCCGGTCAGGGGGGGGCCTGGGAGCTTCTTTTGGGGGGCCAGTGGAGCCAGGCTGCCAAGCAGTACAGGCAGGTCATGCTTGGGTGAGGGGGGCAGCTTGTTGGCAACCTTCCAGTACGTTTCAGGCAGTACAAGTGACACAGCCTGGGTGGCGTAGGGGTCCAGTAGAAGGTAGCCCCCATGGAACTTGCCGCCTCCTGAATAGGAATGAGGATGAGGGCGAGGTGAACTTGAGGGAGGCGAGGCGTGAGCTGAACGTACGTGTGAATGTGAGGGTGAGGGGTGAGGGTGAAGGGGGTGCGGGTCGAGGGTGAGGAGGAGGAAGATGAGGGTGGGGGTGAGGGTGCGGATGAGGAGGATGAGGGCGAGGGTCAGGGTGGGGGTGAGGAGGGTGAGGAGTTGAGCGTGAGGAGGTCAGGGTGAGGTGAAGTAGGTGTGAGAGGGGTGGGGAGGGTGAGGAGGGCGAGGTGAGGTGAGAGTATTAGGGTGAGGTGGGAGGTGAGAAGGATGAGGGTGAGGAGGATGAGGAGGATGAGGGTGCGGATGGGGAGGATGGTTGCATGTTGTGTGGATGGCCGGGACTGGTATGATACACCGTATATGTATATACAAGGTGGAGGTCCCGAGGGCGTAGGGGTCCAGTAGGAGGTACGTTTCAGGCAGTACAAGTGACGCAGCCTGGGTGGCGTAGGAGGCCCAGTAGAAGGTAACCTCCATGGAACTTGCCGCCTCCTGAAAAGGAATGATGATGAGGGCGAGGGTGAGGGTGAGGGTGGGGGGGAGGAGGGTGAGGGTGGAGGGCGAGGAGGATGAAGGGTGAGGGTGAGCGATGAGTGAGAATGATGATGAGAATGAGGATGAAGGGCGAGGGTGAGGGTGAGGTTATGTGGGGTGAGTATGGTGAGGAAGATCGTGGGGGGTGAGGAGGATGCGAGGATGGGATTAGGAGGATGGGGAATGAAGGAGGTTTGGATGAGGAGAATGGGGATGAGGATTCTTTTCTCTTCTTTTTCTTCTTCTTCTTCTTCTCCTTCTTCTTCTACTCCCCCCTTTTCTTCTTCTTTTTCTCCTTATGCTGTTTTTTTCTATCTTCTTTTTCTTCTTCTTCTTGTTTCTTCTTCTTCTTTTTTTTCTTTCTTCTTCGTCTTTTCTGTCTTCCTTTTTTGCCCCCGTCTTTTTTTCTTCTTCCTTTTTTTTCTTCATTTTCTTTTTCTTCTTCAGTTACTTTGTTTATTCTTCTTTTGGGTGCTTCTTGTTTTTCTTCTTGCTCTCTATTTTTTTCTGCGTCTGTTTCCTAGTCTTCTGGGGATTAGGAAGTCAGTGGTCTTCGTCGGAGTTGGGGTGCCTTCTATTTTGTCTCGTGCTTAATTCTTTTTTACTGCTGCTTCTTTGTGCGTCTCTCCATTTTTTTTCTTCTCTTTTTCCTCGTCTTCTTCTTCTCCCTTCCTTCTTCTTCTCCTATCTCCCCTTCTTTCTTCTTCTTACTTCCTCTTCCTCTCTTTTTTCTGAGTGCACCCAGACCCCCATCTTGCCTTCCAGTTTCCTCGTCTCCTCTCACCGCTCCACCCTCACCCCCACCCCCACCATGCCTTCCTCTCCTCTCACCATTCCAAGCAGCAGCTCCATCAGCCTTCCAACCATACATCAAGGTGTCGATGTCCTCCAGACCGTGCACCCCAGTCCACCCTACCCCCACCCTCACCATTTCGTTCACCTCCTCTCACCACCCCGCCAGCCCACGCCTCCACCCCCACCATGGCCTTATATCCTCTCCTCTCAACACACTCCAAGAAGTAGCAGCCGCTCCACATCAGCTTCCAACCATACGTCAAGGTGCCAATGTCCTTCAGACCATGCACACAGGTGTGCCACAAGTCGCCGGTCTTGTTGGTGTGGGGGTCAAGCGCAATCTCCATATACGTCAGACCCTTGGCATTAGATGCAGAAGAGACAGCGGGCTCAATTCGCACCAAGCACAGGGTCATGGACACAGCATCTCTTGAGAACACCTGGGTGGAGTTGGTGGAGTTGGTGGAGTTGAGTTGGGTTGGGTTGGGTTGGGTTGTCAATTCACACCAAGTACAGGGTTATGGACACAGCATCTCTCGAGGACACCTGGGATGAGGGGTTGGTTGGGTTGGTTGGGTTGTCAACTCGCACCAGGCACAGGGTCATGGACACAGCATCTATTGAGAACACCTGGGAGAAGGGGTTGTTTGAGTTGTTTGAGTTGGTTGGGTTGGTTAAGTTGGTTGTCATGGACACAGCATCTCTTGAGAACACCTAGGAGGAGGGGTTGGTTGAGTTGGTTGAGTTGGTTGAGTTGGTTGTCATGGACACAGCATCTCTTGAGAACACCTGGGATGAAGGGTTTGGTTGAGTTGGTTGACTTGGTTGGGTTGGTTGAGTTGTCAACTTGCACCAGGCACAGGGTCATGGATACAGCATCTCTTGAGAATACCTGGGTGGAGGAGTTGTTGTTGGCTGAGCTCGTAGAGTTGGGTTGGGTTGTTGTTGGGGTTGGGTTGTGGGTTGGGTTGGTTTGGGTGTATGGTTGGTTGGGTTGGGTAGGGAACTATGTTGGGCTGGTCTGGGGGTTGGGTATGGGTTGGGGTTTGAGTCAAAGGGGGTTGGTTTGGATTGGATTGGGATGAGTTGTTTTTTGCAAAGGACTAGTGATTGGATTGGGTTGGGTTTGTTAATTGGGAACAGGGGTCGTTTATGGTTTTGGTTGGGGTACAAAAAAATTGTTTGTTATTTGGTTTTGGATTGGTTTGGGTGTTGTTGCTGAAGCGGAGGGGGTAGATCAATTGGGTTGGGTTGGCAAAAGGGAGATGGTTGAAAAGGTTGGGACCTATAGACACTCTTTACCCACTCTTTAAGTGTTCTGGTATTGAGATCTTTCTTTCTGCTTACCAGGGTACGACAACAATTTTTGAGTGTCATTGGGGTTGCGCTATAGTTCTACGCAACACTCAAACGAAACTTCCTGCAATAACCACCTCGCGCCCGGAAGTGTAATACATGATAAACATTGTGTCAAAATCGCGCATGAAAAGGTTCGGGCAATCAAAACTTGCGGCACCTCCCCACGCAATCGTGTTGCGTCATGTAGTACCTCTGCTCTTACCTACAACCTCGAAGTTAACCCTTAGCGGCCTCAGTCACAGGCAGTCATTTATTCTGACTTTAATTAATTGATCAATTATAGCATTGTAGAGCTTTATCATAAGTACTTGGACCTTGAATGGGGCTTACCACCAAAAAAAAATTTTAAGTGTGGGCGGCCTTTCAGCTCACATGCAGGTGATTATGTTAATTATTATATTCATGATTACATTCATTATACTAAATAATATTAATTGTTATTAGCAATTATCTTATGCACTTGGATCATTCTGCTTACCGCAAAATTAACATTGTGGCGGCCTTCAGTAACAGGCAGGCCCTGCTGTACCGATACTGATGAGCCTAGCGGCTTGGCTTGGCCCGGAGACATACCCAGCGGTACAACGTGGCTGAGACCATGTACTGGGCTGTCGTACTGCTTCCAGACTGGGTCAAAGATTGATGTTGACAGCTGCAGGGCAGTAACTTAGTAGCCATCTGACACTCCAAGCGTACCACGCATACGCCGCAAGCTCTTCGTTTCCCAATTCGTGGGTGACCTCATGCCCCCACTACCCTCATCGACCAAGCTGTCAGGGGGGATGGATTCCTTGGGGTGGTAGCTCTTGTCTGGTGTGCCCCTGAACACACCCCTGCAACACGAAAGCAGAAGTGTGTGTGTGTGTGGGGGGGGGTATAGGTATATGTATAGGTTTAGCGTAAAGGGTATAGTATAGCTATTGCTACAAGTATATTATTATCTTAGTTCCAGTTCAGGGTAGTCCTCATGCCCCACTTACCCTCCACCCCCGACCAGGCTGTCAGGGGGGATGAATTCCTTGGGGTGGTATCTCTTGTCCAGGGTGTGCCCCTGACCCACTCCTGCAAGACGAATCAGAATGTGGAGGGTATAGGTATAGTATAGGTAAAACATAGGATAGTATAGGTATAGGTATAGGTATGATAGGTCCAATAGGCATAGGCATATGTATCTGGTATATGTATAGTAATGTATCTGTATATCGTATATGTATATGTTATATGTATATGTATAGTTATAATGTAATCTGTATATTTATGTTATGTATATGTATATGTATATTTTTATGATATGTACATGTACATGTATAGGTTAATGTTTTTGTCTCTGTCTCTCTGTCTCTGTCTCCTGTTCTGTCTCTCGTCTCTGTCTCTGTCTCTTTTCTCTGTGATTCTGTGTCTGTGTCTGTGTCTGTGTCATGTGTCTGTTGTCTGTGTCTGTGTCTGCTGTCTGTGTCTGTGTTGTGTCCCTGTGTCTGTGTCTGGGTCTGTGTCTGTGTCTGTGTCTGTGTTCTTTTGTGTTGTGCTGTGTCTGTGTTCTGTGTCTGTCTCCTGTGTCTGTCTCCTGTATACAGTGTATATGTATATGTTAATGACTGTATATGTTATATGTATACGTATATGTTATGTATATGTCAATATGTGTATACTGTAATTACTGTTATATGTATATGTAATAAGTGTATAGTTTATTGTATATTTATATGTTAGATGTATATGTTACTACTTCATATGTAATATGTCTATGTTTAATGTGTAATGTGTATGTGTATGGTATGTGTATGTATTGTGTATGTGTCATGTGTATGTGTATGTGTATTGTGTATGTGTATGTGTATGTGTATGTGTATGTGTATGTTTATGGTATGTGTATGGTGTATTGGTATGGTGCTTATGGTGTATGTGTGTAATGTGTAAGTGTTATTTTATATTGTATTGTATATGATAATTGTATATGTATACTGTTATGTATATGTTATGGTACTATGTATATGTTATATGTATTGTCATTGTTATGTCATATACTGTATATGATATAGTATTATGATGACACAGTAAAATCTGCCAAAAACCTACTATGTGGTACCACTACTCAATTGAATACACCTGTTGTGATCAAGAACAGGATTGGTAAATCAGATTCTATCACCCTAACCAAAAAATTATTTCAAATCAATGCTCTACCTTCAATAGAACGCTGTCCAAAGCATAAATAAAACAATTTTCAGCTTGTCTTCAAACATCCATATCTGGGGATAGAATTACTGAGTTGTGGATTCGAGTAAATTCTTTCTCTAAGTATGGTGGAGGTGGGAAGTTGGACATGGAGCGAATTGGGAGGAGAAGTCAAGTTGTACTGCTATTCCAGTCAATGCCGAGGCCAAGGCTGAAGAGCATCCTCCGATCTTGTGCCCAGCCAAATAACATAAACTAACATTCACTAATATAGTAATATATACTAACATCCATTAATTTGTACTAACATTCACTAATATATACTAACAGTCGCTAATATTAATTAACATAGCCTTTGCCTAGGTATAGGTAAAGTTATAAGTGTAGGTATAGGCAACACAGCAATCACAAAGCACCTACCAACACAGCACACATACACAAAGCACCAACACACACACACAGCGCACAAACACAGCACTTACAAACACAGCCACCCATACTCCACTCGCACAAACCAGCACCCTCACCAATGTGCAGCAGGGGGGGGCTTGTTCCCCTTGTTTGCATGCCATAATCTCCCCGTCTTGTATGCAATCTTCACCACAACACGTTCTTTGCCGTGGGTGACGCTCACGTTAACCTGAGGCAGAGTAAGTAGGGGAGAGAGATTAGGAGATCTTGATAACTGACTATGCAGGATTTTGTTTATATTAAAGCAGGAGAGGGTGCCCAGAGTTTAGAAAAGACTGCTTTTATAGTACATATTACATTCCATTACATTACATTACATTGTCATCGGTAGGCCATTGTCGACCCAAAACAAGCCCGCTCCACAACATCGGGGTGGTTGTGTGTGTGGTTGGGGGGGGGGGGGGGGGGGGGGGGGTTGGCAACCAATCCTCAATTATTAAGCAACGGGTACAAGCAAGCAGGCAAAGAATCTGAGGCAGAGTAAGTAGAGGAGAGTGATTATAAGATCTGTCCAAACTTGGTTTTTTTTTCTTTTGGGTTCCATGCTTGGAAAGGCCTTGACGAGATGATGCTCATGGACCCCCATTTCACTATGTAATATGACTGGGTGCCCAGATATGAAGCCTCAAGGGGGGGGGGGGGGGGGGGGGTGGGGGGGGGGGGGGGGGGGGGGAGGGGTGAACATAGCAACTTCAAGAGAGTGATAATGAGATCATGATAATCAGGAGAGGTTAGTTGGAAGATTAGTAATCATGCAGCAGGAGGGGGGGGGGGGGGGGGGTGGGGGGGGGGGGGTACAGGGTTTAGGTCACAACATCTTGCAACAAATCCTCAAATATTGAGGAACAGGTGCACGCAAGCAAGCTGGGAAAGAAGCAGACCATACTGTCGATAATTATTACTAATACAGCCAAGGATTGGCGTCAGGACTGGAGAATAGTACAGACAAGGACATATATTACCAACACAGAAAAGGATAAGGCTCAGGACTGAGGAATGGTACATACACGGACAGATACCTTACTAATACAGCCAAGGATTGGCCCCAGGACTGAAGAATGGTACAGACAAGGAAAGACATTACTAACACAGAAAAGAATTGGCCTCAGAACTGAAGAATGGTACCGAAAGGGACATACATATTACTAACACAGAAAAGGATTGGCCTCAGAACTGAAGAATGGTACAGAAAAGGGAATACCTTTGACCCCCACTTGGTTTGAAAGCAGTATTGCAGAAAAGACTGGTCTGGGTGAAGGCCAACCGAAGCAGCAAGAGAGGAGAAGGACAGCTTTGCAGCTGCTGCTGATGCTATTGCCCTCGCTGGTGCTGGTGCTGCTTTTGCCTTTGCTGATGCTATTGCTGCTGTTGATGCTGTTGCTCCTGCTGGTGTGTTGCTGTCACTATGCCTGTGCTGCTGAGTGCTGTATGCTGCTGTGATGTGGTGCTGCTCTGGTGTGTGTGTGTGGGTTAGGTGATGGTTAGGAGCGAGGAGAAGAGGAGGGGGGGGGTGGGGGTGGGGGGGGTGCGGGGGGGGGGTGATGGGGGGGGGGGGTGATGATGATGGGGGGGGGGGGGTGGGGGGTGGGGGGGGGGGCACCCAAAACACAAAAAAGGGGAGGGGGGGAGGTTGAAGAATCAGGGGGGGTGGCAGAGGGTAGGGAAGAGGAGGGGGTGGAAGCGGGGGAAGAGGAAGATGGGGGGGGCAGGTCAGAGAAGGCTGAGCAGGAAGCGCGTTCAGAGGAAGGAGGTGGAGTGGAGGAGGAGGAGGAGGGATATAGGGGTGAATAGAGAGTGGGGGGGAAGGACGAGGGTGTGTGAGAGGAGGGAGGGGGGACTAGGGGGGTATGGGGGGTGACTTGAGTTGAGGTTCTTAACTCCTTAGCTGATTGCCCCGTACCCAATCGTGGTGTCCCTGTGCCATATCTTTCATCGCGAGGGGGGAGGGCTTTCTTGGTAGTAACCAACTGCACCCTCTGCAACTTGTGTGGGGCAACCTACAAGGGGAGATCGGTGTGTGGTGCATTGGCAGGATGCATGGTAATCCTATTTTGGACATATTTCCACTATTTGGCAACATACAGAGCTGGAACATTTTGTGGTGGATCCGTAACGTACCATATGACACCAAAGGAGGATACCACACCTTTCTCATGCAATAAAAACGTGTGGTGTGGTATGGTGTGGTGTGGTTGGGTGTGGTGTGGGCATGGAATGGGAAGGGGGCGGAGACCCAACATCATGGATGACTAAGCCATGACGATGGATTCAATTGAACAGAGCAATTGCGACACTGCTAAATTGCTTGCGGGGGATTCTGGTGAACGGATTGCAAAAACAGGAGCGAGGCCGACCCCCTAGCCCTCGGACCGACCAGATAAAAAGAGAACAACAGGGCGATGGATTCCTCGGAAATAGGGTCAAATTCAAACGGGCCACCTCCACGATGCCTCGGGAGGTAGCGTTCGGCTGAGACGTCCACCTTCATCGTCAATCAATGCGCATCCCATGGATCCCCTACCTGCCTACTCCTTGAAGTCGCCCCAACCCCGCTTCCGCTGCGTAGTTTCATCAGGATGCTTTGGATAAAAGTGATCGGTTAGAGACAATTCGCTCGGTGGCGAGGAGGAATGCAGTTTCAAGTATATTGGCTGCGAGGTTTCGCTGAGTAGAATGTGACCGGAAGACAGCAAAGGGTAGCAAGGTTTTGTTTTGTTTTGTTTCTACAGACTTGAGGGAGCTTAGCTACCTAGTCTGCCTATCCCAGCAGATCAGACTCAGCTACATCCACGCCAGAGGGATCCACGCTGGCACCCCGCTGTACGAAACCACGCACGGTGGCGCACTGACAGGCTGGACCCCCGGCTGGACCCCTTACTGTCCTAAGCGCTACCCTCGAGGGAATTGGCACTGCCGTCTACTTCACTGGCCCCGGGCCAAGAAATGCGCTTAAACTGCAAATCACGAAGCATATTCTTCGCGCGCACGTGGCTGTTCTGAAATGATGATTGCCACTAAGTAAGATACCAATATACGCGTTTGAATCTGTCACAGTCCTGGGTTAGCCAAATAGGCCAAAGAGACTTGCCCAACCTCGAATAACGAAGGTTACCTCTACAGAACCAGATGGCGCTATCGAAAGAGACGCTACGATCTTGTTATTACCCTATAAATATGGTCCCGCGTGAGTGCATTATCATTCTAACTAGATGCTGGCAGTACTTTTATACAGTCATCGAATGTACTACTAGGGAACTTTTGTTAAGCAGTTTCTTTAAGTGGTTGGAGATTGTGGCTCGTTTTAGATTGAACCGGACAGATGCTGAAGCTGGTGTAGCTGAGCACTTGTAGAATCTAGACAATGCTTGTGAGCGGCGAGCTCACACACAGTTCGGTCTTACCAAACGGTGGTGGGTGGGTTGCCCCGGACTCCTCACACACGACTGAACTGTGCCTATGTATGTTACAGTCCGAAGGTAGGCTAAATAGGCTAAAGGGAATTGCCCAGCCGTGTGACAGGAAGGGCCAAAAAGAAGAAGAAAAATGACCTGAACTGAACAATCGTTTTACCGAGGGGGGGCTGTGCAGTGATACTAACAGTGATAATTCAATTCTACAATATAATTAAATCATCATTCCATATGGGGTGATAATTTAATTGTGCGATTCTTATCGCATTTGCTCATATAATTTTTAAAGTGCTTCTATCTTTAAAGGAATAAGGATTCATGTCCAGCTTCATGCTGGAATCTTTTTCAACCAATTCTGGTTAAATTTTCAGTTTCTAAAAATAATTGTTCCTATCCTCGGCGTTTAAATGCCATTCTAACATGAAATGCATGTATCATCTACCACTCTTTTGCCACTTTTGTACCTTCAATTAACATATCACAGCACCTGCAAATTCTACAAGAACTAAAGACAATCATACCTGATTCAGCATTCAAAGTGTGAGCTCGAGGGGGTATTCTCGCTATACATTTAATATCATCACTACTATTTAAAAGAAAGAACACTAACTGATTGAGGAAATAATTAAACCGTAAAAACGAACTGCATAATATACCGGTATGGGCCCCAAACATGATAACATGTACGTTGTTACAGTCCAGTGGTAGCTAACTAAGCTAAAGGGGCTCGCCCAACTATGGTATAAGGAGGGGCTAAACAGAAAAAACACTGATGAACTAAACCCCAAACAATCGTTTCACCGTCGGAAGCCCTGACTTCGTGCTACAGTAAATTAAGTGTGCGATTCTCATCGCACTTATAAAGAAAGACCCTTCTCCCATACCAGCCCCCCAAAGCCTTGTGGGGATATTCACTCACTTCTCCTCAGACGTAACACCATCGTGCTCCCAGCTTTCTTTTACAAGATGGATTTCCACCTTGATGGGTGGGTCTCTGTGCGCTACTACCAGTAAATTGCCATTCTACTACCAGTCTCCGTGTGCTACAACCAGCTTTTTGGCCCCCCATAGTAACCCCCAAAAGAGGTAGCACTCCCAAAGCAAGGAGGGAGTAACGGACATATAAACATATTGTAGCACTCTTTAGCTACATTTAGCCCCTTCCTGGTGCTGTTGTTTCTATTTCTGTTGCAGGTGCTGTTGCTGGCGTGGCCTCCTGTTACTCTGTGCCACCAGAGTCACAATCCCAGCACCGAGGAGCAGTGGCCACATGGACACGATCTGCCGCACCGCCTCTTTCCAACTCACTTTGCCTCCATTGTCGCTACCACCTGAGCCAGGAGGAGGGGCTCGAGCTGTCGTCAACCTAGCTCCAAGCAGAGTCAAGGAAATGATATTTAGTATGGATTTTTAGCCTTATCCTGTATTTGTTTTCTTGCATTATTACTAATATGATTATGATTATTTTGATAGTTATTTAGCATAATCAAGTATTTGTTATCATTTTATTATTGTAGTATGATTATTAGTATGATTATTAGGATTATTTATCCGTAGCATGTATTGTGTACTACAAGACTTAGCCTTAGCATATATTTCTACAGTACGGCCGGAGCCCAATAGGGCACCCCTTGTAACTAGGGCTGTCATACTGAAGTGGCCAATTATCAATAACAATACAATAGCGAGGTTGTAAACTACAAAATCAATATCGGCTGATAAAATACTTGGCAACCCTATTTTGGGCATATCTGATATCTAGCAAAATACGGAGATGGTACATGTAGTGGTGGATCCAGAACAGACCATACAACACCAAAGAAGGATATTCGTGACGCCTTTCTTGTACAGTATAATTGGGGATGATAATTAAATCAGAATTGTATAATTGATTGTTCCACTGATAATACCAAACCGCAGGCCCCCTTCGGTAAATGATTGTTGGTGTTTAAGTTATTAGTGCTTGTTCGTTTAGCCCCTCCTGGTCAAACTGTTTTTCAGATTCTCGCTATCCTAATTTGCCTAACCCTGACTGAGCACATACATACTAGAATAAAACACACACCCTCAAGCCTGAGCATAGTTTTTTTTTTTTTTCTTTTCGGCTACGAGCATTTGAACCAAGATTTTTGTCACCGTCTGGACGTCTTGATTCATTTCATTTCATTTTTCAACAATTAGTCTGCCTTATGGCTTTTTCTCAGTAGTAAGTACAAGGAGCTGCCTTGAAAGCGCTGCCATAGCTAAAGAAAGCTAGCCCCTGAAGGCGCTTAGTCCGAAGTCCCTTAGCCTGCGCCACCTCCACATCATCAAATCTCGCTCTTTCAGCCATCTCCGACTCCTAACTAATTTTATTAAGGTCGGCCTGCACCACATACCTTACCCCACCCCACCCTACCCCCCCCCCCCCCCCCCCCCCCCCCCCCCCCCTCTCCCCCCCCCCCCCCTCACACTTGCACACACCACCCTTACCATCCCACGCTCACCCCCACCCCACATAGGCATGAGGTGCCGACCTTAAGCTATAGACGCCACCCCCAACCCCCCCCCCCCACCCACTCCCTCATCCGCAGCTACAGCCATCTGCGACTCCAATGCCAATGGGAATGAAGGATCAGCCTGCACCACATACCTTACACCCCCCCCACCCTCCCCCTTCTCCCCCCACCCCCTCACCTGCACACCACCCACCCTTACCTCACCCGCCTCCCCCCCCACCCCCACCATCGAATGAGGTGCCCACTAAAGTTGGAGACGCAACCTCATTCCGCAGTACAAGCATTCCGCTCCAATGCCAATGGGGATGAAGGATCAGCCTGCAGCACATACCTTACCCCCCCCCCCACCCCCACCCCACCCCTCCTACCCCCACCCCCCTCACCTGCCCCCACCCCCCACCATCACCACCGCCTCCCACCCCCACCCCCACCATCCACTATAGACGCCCACCCTCATCCGCAGCTAGAGCCATCTGCGACTCCAATGCCAATGGGAATGAAGGATCAGCCTGCACCACATACCTTACCCCCCCCCCCCCCCCTCCTTCTCCCCCCACCCCCATCACCTGCACACCACCCACCCTTACCATCACCACCGCCTCCCACCCCCACCCCCACCATCGACTGAGGTGCCCACCTTAAAGTTGTAGACGCCACCTCATCCGCAGCTACAGCCATCTCCGACTCCAATGCCAATGGGGATGAAGGATCAGCCTGCACCACATACCTTACCCCCCCCACCCCCACCCCACCCCTCCTACCCCCACCCCCTCACCTGCCCCCCACCCCCCACCATCACCACCGCCTTCCACCCCCACCCCCACCATCCACTATAGACGCCACCTCATCCGCAGCTACAGCCATCTCCGACTCCAATGCCAATGGGAATGAAGGATCAGCCTGCACCACATACCTTACCCCCCCCCCCCCCCCCCCCCCCCCCTTCTCCCCCCCACCCCCTCACCTGCACACCACCCACCCTTACCATCACCACCGCCTTCCACCCCCACCCCCACCATCGGACTGAGGTGCCTACCTTAAAGCTATAGACGCCACCTCATCTGCAGCTACAGCTATCTCCGACTCCAATGCCAATGGGAATGAAGGATCAGACTGCACTACATACCCCCGCACCCCCACCCCCTTCTCACCTGCACACCACCCACCAACAACATCCAAGAAGCAACAACAATAACCACCCCACCCCACTCCCACCACCATCCACCTTCATCCACCAAAGCCCTCATAAGGTAATTACCTTGAAGCTATAGCCGCTGCCTCATCCGCAGCTGCAGCTATCTCCAACTCCAATGCCAATGGGGATGAAGGATCACCTTGCACCCCATACCTACCCCCCCCACCTGCACACCATCCACCACCATCACCCCCACCTTCCCCCACCCCCCCCACCCCCCACTGAGGTGCCTACCTTGAAGCCATTGCCGCCGCCTCAGCCGCAGCTGCAGCTATCTCTGACGTAAATGCTGATGACGATGAAGGATTAGCCTGCACCCCAGACTGGTCAAGTGCAATATTTGCAGATCGTGGTTTGTGACCTTTCAGCTGGGCTCTCTTCGCAACCTGTACAGAAAGAGTAAGGAATCGTAAGTAAATCAGTTTTTTGGGGGGCGGACCCCCCCTTCTTCTTTTAGCTGCCTAATACTTGGCAAGCGGGCCCCCTTAGGGGGCCACTTGAAGTTAAAAATAAATTGAGGGGCGGGAGCCCCCAGGGTTACCCATTTGTCGGTCTGTCCGACCGCCCCACCCGAGATGAAGCCTGACACGTCAGCCAACGGTCTCGTAACTAACTCGCTTCCGTTGCCACCTGTCGCTCCATCGCGAACTCTCTCCGCCAATTTTTAGCATCGCTTGCGACGCTGCGTAGAACTTGTCATAACAGCTTCAAGGCAGCTCCTTGGGCCAGCCACTGGGCTCGCACAAAGATTTCAGCAGAAATGGTAAGCTTGTTGTGTCAGCTTCAAGGTGGGCTAGGTTGCATGAGGTTTGGCTGAATAGCCAGTCAAGTGAGCTGCCTAGAAGCTGCTGCTCGTAGCTGAAAACAAAAGCTCCAATGCCCATTATTTGTTGTGTGTGACGCGTCGCCATTCCGTTGCATGCATGGCGACGCATGGGTCCGGCCAAACTAGACAGAAATGCCCCCCCGACCCCCCCAGGCTCCAAGACTTGATCCAATCTCTTCATGCATTCATGGATAAAGAGAGTAAAAACCCTTCCTGGAATGAGAAATCTCCATTTCTGCTGTCAGGGCACTTGGAATCCTGGCTGCTTCCCATCTCCCCCCCCCCCCCCCCCCCCCTCACACCTGCACCCACACCACTACCACCCACCCACACAGACAGACACACACTTATCCCCCCTCCTCTTCCCCCTACCTTCTTGGCATGCTGTGAGGACTCCATTTCAGATTTGAGAACAGCCCCCCCCCCCCCCCCCACCCTCACCCCTACACCCGCACCACTACCCTCCCACACCCACACAGGCAACACACACTTCTCCCCCCTCCCCTTCCCCCTACCTTCTTGGCATGCTGTGAGGACTCCATTTCAGATTTGAGACCCCCCCCCCTCCCCCCCCCCCTCCCCCCTCAAACCCGTACCCACACCACTACCCACACCCACAGACACCCACCCACTTATCCCCCCTCCTCTCCCCCTACCTTCTTGGCATGCTGTGAGGCCTCAATTTCAGCTTTGAGAACAGCCCCCCCCCCCCCCCCCCCCCCTCACCACTCCACTACCCCACCACAACCCCCACCACAACCCCCGTCCTCTTCCCCCTACCTTCTTGGCATGCTGGGAGATCTCCATTTCAGCTGTCAGAGCACTTGGGATCATGGCTGCTTCCCAGTCCCACAATCCGGGATCGGCATTAGCCATGAATCGACGGAAGGTGTCACGCACGCCCTGGTGATGGCAGGGTTCAGGGTTCAGGGTTCAGGGTTCAGGGTTCAGGGTTTAGGGTTTAGGGTTTAGGCATTAGCCATGAAGCGACTGAAGGTGTCGTGCACGCCCTGGTGATGTCATGGTATTTTGTTACAGTCCAGGGGTAGCCAAATAGGCTAAAGAGACTCGCCCAACCGTGACAGGAAGGGCTAAAGGAAATTGATAATTTATACAACTATAATTGATGGTCACCAGTGATGACAGAAGACAAATTAATTTAATTGACAAATGAATTGACGAACCAATTTAATTAACAAATTAATTAACAAACAGTCAGTTAACGACGACCACCACCACCACCCCCACCCCCATCATCATCATCATCGTCATCACCACCATCATCATCACCACCATCATCATCACCACCATTATTATCATTATCATCATCGTCATCAACATCATCATCAACAGCCCTATCTCCATCCCCTCCCTCACCCCTTACCCACCCACCCCAAGAAAAAAGCAACCGGTTTCCTTTGGCCTACCTTGTTGCATGCCACCTGGTAGGGGGTGCGTCCCTTACCATCCACGCTACATGGGTCATGCCCACTCTCCAGCAGCTGCGCTAAGCTTGCAACATCACCCTTACGTGAAGATTTATGCAGAGGAGTGTCCTTCACGGGACCCCCTGATTTCTTCAGACCATTAGCAGCAACTTCCTCACTGGTTGGGGTAATGGCACTGGCTGATTGTGCCCTTACACCTGCATGGAAGGCATAGGTGTTAACATTTCAGGTGCACCCGAAGCTCTATCTAGAGGAGTGTCCTTCACGGGACCACCTGCTTTCTTCAGACCATTTCACCATTAGCAGCAAGCTCCTCACTGGTTGGGGTAACGGCTCTGGCAGATTGAGCTCTTGTTTATGGCGAATAGGTTCTGACGTGTTGGGTGTTCACCAAGGTCTATGCAGGGTTTAGGGTTTACGTTTTAGGAGTACACAAAGCTCCATGCAGGGTTTAGGGTTGAGGGTTTACATGCTAGATGTACACCAAGCTCTATGCAGGGGAGTGCCCTTCACGGGACCACCTGCTTTCCTCAGACCACTAGCAGCAACATCCTCACTGGTTGGGGTAGCGGCGCTGGCTGATTGTGCCCCTTCACCTACGTTTATGGTGAATATGTTTTGACATTTCAGGTGTACACGAAGCTCCATGCTCTATGGTGGGGTGCGTTGGAATCGGGTCGGGTGGGGAGTGTCCTTCACTGGACCACCTGATTTTTCAGACCTCTAGCAGCGAGCTCCTCACTGGTCAGATCACTCAACGGATCTAGTAGATTGTGCCTTTTTACCTGCGTGTATGGCATTTTTTTTTGTTTCAGGTGCACACGAAGCTCTATGCAGGGGAGTGTCTTTCAGGGGACCACCTGATTTCCTCCTGACCATTAGCAGCAAGCCCCTCACTGGTACAGGTAACAGCCCTGGCTGATTGTGCCCCTTAACCTACGTTTATAGCGAATAGTTTTTGACGTTTTAGGTGTACACCAAGCACTTTATGGTGTCGTATTATCATGCTTTTTATTTTTAGCTTTTCATAGCAGCTGCTAGGCAGCTCCCTGAGCCAGCCACTGAGCCAAATCCATATTTCCAGGATTTCTGGTCAGCTTAGTGTGTAAGCTACAAAGCGTACAAGGTAACTTTCGGTTTGGCTGAATAGCCAGCCGGGGGAGCTGCCTAGAAGCTGCTGCTCGTAGCTGAAAATTAAAGCTATGCATGCAATAGAGCATGGCTTGCTGCACTTCATGGGACCACATGCTTGTATTCAACCATAAGCATGTATGGCACAGTTTTTTGCGTTTTAGGTGTAAGCGAAGCTCTATGTAGTGCGGTATATAATAGTGCATGATGACTTGCGGGATACTGCACTACGTCTTGGAGCTCACAACTTAAATATTACATCAGAAAGGAGTACCTCTCATTCTGGCAGGATTTCAGTTTTTTTGATATAGTGGTTGACGGTAGAAGAATGATAGAAGATGAATTGCATTTCAAATAAGAATGTCCCTGAGGATAGAAGTATTATTTTTGAGAAATGAGAATTGAACCTCAATTGGTGGATAAAGACTCCAGCATGAAGCTGGTCATGAATCCTGATTCCTTTGAAGGATGGAAATACTTAATACAATTGATACAAAATGCGACAATAATCGCACAATTAAATTAGAATCCCAGATGAGATGATGATTTAATTCTATTGCAGAATTAAATGATCACTGTAGCACGAACGCAGGGCCCCCGTCGGTAAAACGATTGGTCGGGGTTCAGTTCATCAATGCGTTTTCCTTTTAGCCCTTCTTATCACGGTTGGGCAAGTCCCTCTAGCCCTATTCGCCCCACCCCTGGACTATAACATACATAAATACATACATACACAACCCACCATTTTCAGTGCTCTCCTCAATGGTAGGGGGGTCAAGCTTTCTGGCCTGTGCCTGTGCTTGTGCCTGATCCTCTCGGGCTTGAGAGCCCACACGTGGCTGCTGTGCGGTGTGCTTGACTGCCTTTTCGATGCTGGTCACAGCTGTTACGGTGGCCAGTCGGCATGCCACCCGCTCTGTCTCTGCCAGAGTGGGCCTCAACGTTACCTGCGAGGGAATGAGGTACAGGTAGGGAGGATGATGTAGAAGTAGGGGGTATGAGGTTGAGGTAGGGGGTATCAGGTCCAGGTAGGAGGTATGAGGTAGAAGTAGGGGGTATGAGGTTGAGGTAGGGGGTATGCGGTAGAAAGTAGGGGAGGAGGTTAGGTAGGGTATGAGGTAGTAAGTAGGGGGTCTGAGGGTGAGGTAGGGGGTCTGAGGCTAGAAGGGGGGGGTATGAGGTTGAGGTAGGGGGTATGAGGTAGAAGTAGGGGGTATGAGGTTGAGGTAGGGGGTATGAGGTAGAAGTGAGGGAGGTTAGGAGGTCGAGGTAGAGGTTATGAGGTCGAAGTAGGGGTGGAGGATGGGGCATTGAGGCAGGGGGCTGAGGAATCTTCTCCGTCGCGGAGACAGGTAGGGGCTGTTGCGTACGGCAGGTGGACTTGGGAGGGCGTCGGTGCATGTGATGCGGCCATTCCTGGGAGGCGAGGGGAAGGCTACTCCGGCTTCGATGGGCGTACTGATGGGAGAAGTAGGGCGCGGACGGCCAGGTGGATGGGACGGGGGTCACGATGAGGTAGAAGTAGGGGGGGTCAGGTAGAAGGCCAGGGGGTAGGATGGGGAGAGGGTAGAGGTAGGGGAGAGGGGAAGACTAGCCCACGAGTTAGGATTTGCTCTGTCTCTTCCCTACCTGGGGTAGTGGTACGCGGTGCATGAACTATGGAGAACCAGGCCAAAACAAACCTCCGTGCCTGGTTTCCCAACGGGAAGACAAAGGAGCGACATGCCCCCCCGCAGTGTCACTGTGGGTCTCGACGTTAAAAAGGTGTAAGACAAATGAGTGACATGCCCCCCAGTGTCACTAGAAGAGTGGGTCTCAACATTACACAAGTGAAAACAAAGGAGCGGTTTAGAACTTGGGATTCAACCACCCCTCTCACACCCCTCTTCTCCCCAATCCAATGCACAGTGACTCTGCATTGCTGATCCAGGCTTCACTATTTAGTCCACCTCTTCCCTTCCCTCCCCCCCACCCAAATTCCTTACCAGTGTTAGGTGAAATAGCTATTGGCAGGCACTTGGTAGAGTTGGACCTAAGCTGCTCCAGTTCCCTTGCCCCTGCACCTTCCTGCCCCCCCCCCCCCCCCCCCCCCCCCCCCCCCCCTCCCCCACCCACCCACCCACACCCACACACGCCACACAACAAGCTGATTCCTTACCAGTGGTAGGTGATCTAGCTCTTGGAAGGCACTTGGTAGAGTTGGACGTAAGCTGCTTCAGTCCCCATGCCACTGTACATTGCCTGCCCCCCATACCCCCCCCCCCCCCCCCCCCCCCCACACACACACACATACCCCCACACATACCCCCCACCCCACCCACCCACCCCCACACGCACAAACCCATACACACATCCTCTGGCATCAAGTTTAGGGTGCCACTAAACTCACAAAGGGGATCCTTCTCACTCGGGGGTCTGACGCAGAGGCAGCCACCACCACCACCACCATCCAACCACCACCACCACCACCTCCATCCAACCACCACCACCACCATCCAACCACCACCACCACCACCAACACACCCCAGATGACTCACAAGGGGATCCTTCTCACTCGGGGGTCTGTCGCAGAGGCAGCCACCACCACCACCACCATCCAACCACCACCACCACCTCCATCCAACCACCACCACCACCTCCATCCAACCACCACCACCACCATCCAACCAACCAACACACCACCAACACACACCAGATGACTCACAAAGGGGATCCTTCTCACTCGGGGGTCTATCGCAGAGGCAGCCACCACGACCACTACCATCCAACCACCACCACCACCTCCATCCAACCACCACCACCACCATCAACCCAGTACTCCAACCACCCACCCAGAGACTCACCAGGCTTTACCGCCTCACTCGGTCTGGTTCTGACCGCAGCCGGCCTAGCTGCCATCCGACGTGTTTCTGACCAACCTTACACGCACTCCATCGCCAGCTACGAAGCCACATCAACACACCACAGAGAGCAGAGTAAACATCAACTCACCACTTTGTGTTGATTCACTCACACTAAAGGGAACCTCCTCATCGTCTGGGGGTCTGACCGCAGATGTGCGAGCATCAGCCGATCCGCACCACCACCATCCAAACACATGACTGACAGTAAACAGCACACCAGGTTAGATCACATAATGGCTGATCGCTACCGTCACTCGGGGGTCTGGACGCGAGGATTGGTGGCGCCGCCCCCATCTTTGGCAGAGAACAATGAACGAGCGTTGGAGGAGGGGGCGTGGACAAATATGAGGTCAGCAGCGGCAAGCTCAGCCTTCCACTTGCTTCCTAATAGCTGCTGGATGTCGTTGTTCAAAGCTGACTCGTTATGGCGGCGCAGTTGAGATCCAGCAGAGTTTGCGACCTTGCCCGAGGCGTCCTTAGACGACTGTTTGCCACCCGCACCACGCCTGTGTGTGTTTGAGCATGATTGTCAGTGTGTTTGTGTGTGTGTTTGTGTATTTTTGTGTGTGCGTTTGTGTGTGTGTGTTTGTGCATGATTGTTTGTGTGTGTGTGTGTGAATGCCCGAGGCCTCCTTAGACGACTGTTTGCCACCCGCACCATGCCTGTGTGTGTATGTGCATGTACATGATTGTCTGCGTGCGGTGGAAAGTCTGAGGCTGCAGCAGCTCAAATCACTCTGAAAACGTACAATGTACAACGTACCTCACAACGTAGCGGTGGTAACTGTGATGCTGCAGCAGCTCAAAGCAATCTGAAAACGTACAGTGTACAACGTACCTCACAACGTAGCGGTGGTAACTGTGATGCTGCAGCAGCTCAAATCACTCTGATAACGTACAATGTACAACGTACCTCACAACGTAGCGGTGGAAAGTGTGATGCTGCAGCAGCTCGAAGCAATCTGAAAACGTACAGTGTACAACTTACCTCACAACGTAGCGGTGGTAACTGTGATGCTGCAGCAGCTCAAAGCAATCTGAAAACGTACAATATACTACGTACCTTACAATGTAGCGGTGAAAAGTCTGAGGCTGCAGCAGCTTAAAGCAAGCTGACAAGTCGTATGCAGCGTCGCAAGTGACGCAGAAAATTGGCGGAGTGTGTTGGCAACGGAACAAAAGGTGGCATTATTCGTGAGACAATGAGTATGAGTAGCGTCTTATAATTATATACACGGTACTAGGGGGCTACTGAAACTGGTCACTAGCTTCAGCCAGCAAATTGGTGCTCGCCGTCTTCGGACAGTGTAAAATAACTTACCAGGGAAAATGGAAACCGTGATTTGTTTTTTTTCTCTTTCTTTTTTCTTCTATGTGACCTGCAGCAGAAACAGGGGGGGTGGAGGGGGGGGTGAGGAAAGGGGGGGAGAGGGAGGGAGACGAGAGGTATAAGTAGCGGTGAGGTACAAGGTGTGGTGGTGTTAACGGTGTAGTGAGGTACAAGGTGTGGTGAGGTACAAGGTGTAGTGAGGTACAAGTTATGGTTAGGTTCAAGGTGTGGTGTAATTCCCTGCTATGGAAAGGGAGTGAATGGGATGAAAGGGAAAGGGAAAGGGAAAGGGAAGTGGGGCGTGTGTTTGGTGTTTGTGTGTGTGGAGGGATGGGGGGGGGGGGGGGGGGGGGGGGGGGGGGGGGGGCAGGAGAGAGGAAGAGAGGAGGAGTAACCGTTAATTCCACCAGTGACGATCGATCTTGTTCTGGGTTACCCTACAGCAGCCTGCATCTGCTCAGGTTGTTCAGCAGGTGTTCAGGGTGTTCAACACCTGTTCAACAACTACATGTTTAACCAATGATGTACATACACAGGTGTTTAACACCCTGAACACCTGAGCAGGGTGTAGGCTGCCAAAGGGTAACCCAGAACAAGATCGAAAATCACTGGTGGGATCAACTGTTACTCCTCCTCTCTTCCTATCTCCTGCCCCCCCCCCCCCCCCCCCCCCCCCCCCCCCCCCCCCCCCCCCCCCCCCCCCCCCCCCCCCCCCCCCCCCCCCCCCCCCCCCCCCCCCCCCACACACACACACTGCCTTCCCCTTCCATCCCATTCCCATTCACTCCTTTCCCATAGCAGGGAATTACACCACACCTTGTACCTCACCGCACTTAGTACCTTACCACACCTTGAACCATAGGAATAAGAAGCCTTACCAGAAGAGGTGGGTCTCTTGGCCCTCAGGATAGCAGCAGCAAAGTGCCCTCCTCGCAAAAGTATCACTGCCCAGGTGGAGGGGGGTCCGCAGGATAGGAGCTTGAGAAACGAAAGGAGTTGGCTTGGCTTGGCGGCCTCCTCAGTCTTGATATGGTCTTGTGTGAGCAGGCAAGTCCAAACAGCCAAGGCACGGCTTCCTGTGAGGTACAAGGTGAGGTACAAGGAGCTGGGATGAGTTACCAGGTGATGTACAAGGTGATGTACAAAGAGCTGGGATGTCAGGTACCAGGTGATGTACAAGGTGAGGTTCAAAGAGCTGGGATGTTTGGTACAAGGTGATGTACAAGGTGAGGTACGAAGAGCTAGGATGTGAGGTACCAGGTGATGTACAAGGTGAGGTACGAAGAGCTGGGATGCCAGTTACCCAGGTGATGTACAAGGTGAGGTACAAAGAGCTGGGATGTGAGGTACAAGGTGAGGTACAAAGAGCTGGGATGTCAGGTACCAGGTGATGTACAAGGTGAGGTACAAAGAGCTGGGATGTGAGGTACAAGGTGATGTACAAGGTGAGGTACAAAGAGCTAGGATGTGAGGTACCAGGTGATGTACAAGGTGAGGTACGAAGAGCTAGGATGTGAGGTACAAGGTGACGTACAAGGTGAGGTACAAAGAGCTGGGATGTGAGGTACCAGGTGATGTATAAGGTGAGGTACAAAGAGCTAGAATGTGAGGTACCAGGTGATGTACAAGGTGAGGTACAAAGAGCTGGGATGTGAGGTACAAGGTGATGTACAAGGTGAGGTACAAAGAGCTAGGATGTGAGGTACCAGGTGATGTACAAGGTGAGGTACAAAGAGCTAGGATGTGAGGTTCCAGGTGATGTACAAGGTGAGGTACAAAGAGCTAGGATGTGAGGTACCAGTTGATGTACAAGGTGAGGTACAAAGAGCTGGGATGTGAAGTACCAGGTGATATACAGAGAGTTGGGATGTGAGATACGAGGTGATGGAAGGTGAAGCGCTTGGCAGCCTTCTCAGCCTCGATATGGTCTTGGATGAGCAGGCAAGTCAAAACAGCTAAGGCGCACCTTCCTGTGAGGTAAAAGGTGCGGTGAGGTACAAGGTGTGGTGAGGTACAAGGTGTGGTGAAGTACAAGGTGTGGGGAGGTACAAGGTGTGATGAAGTACAAGGTGTGGTGAGGTGGAAGGTGTGGTGGAGTAAAAGGTGTGATGATGTACACCGTGTGCTGAGGTGCAAGGTGTGGTGAGGCACAAGGTGCGTCGAGGTACAAGAGGTACAAATGTGGTGAGGTACAAGGTGTGGTGTGTTGAGGTTCAAGGTTCGTGAAGTGCAAGATGGGGTTATGCATCCCAAGGGTAGCAAATTTGGCTAAAGGGACGTACAACCTTGGGCAAAGAATATTAAGAACGAAGCAAGGTGAGGGACCGGCTACAACACAACTCATGCGACACAGACACTGCCCCCCCCCCCCCCCCCCCCCCCCCCCCCCACCCACCCAACACAACACACACCACACACACCACACAAAAACCAAACCACACCAGCCGCCCTGTTCACTTACATACACCATTGCTGGTTCCAACTCGAAATCAATGTGAAGGGTGCGTGGACAATGTCAACCCCCATATTGCCGACCAGCTCAGTGAGGGACCGGCTACAACAACAACTCAGCTGGTACACAGACACTTGCACCCCCCCCCCCCACCCCCCCCCCCCACCCCACCCCGCCCCCCCCCCCACAACCCCACCCCCCCCACCCCCCCCCAGCCCCCCCCCCCCCCCCCCCCCCACCCAACCCCCACCCCCCCCCCCCCCCCCCCCCCCCCCCTCCCCTCCCCCCTACCCCCCCCCCCCCCCCACCCACCCCCCCCCCCCCCCCCCACCCACCCCACACACCACACACACACCACACCACACCACCGCCCCGTGCACTTACATACACAATGCTGGTTCCAGACTCGAAATCCAATGTGAAGGGTGTGTGGACTATGTCACCTCATATTGCTGACCAGCTCAGTGAGGGACTGGCTACAACAACAAGTGAGCTGGGTTTGTAAACACACTGTGGGGGTGCTTGTTCATGGAATCCTGGTGGGAAGATAAGACTTAGCTATCACTTAGGGTTTACCCACTGGGCTCAGTTACAGCCAAACAATTGCTTTGCCAGTACGGTGGCAGATTGGTATTGCTCACCTTGGCACCGCCTCAAAGGTACTTTGGTACCGCTCACCTTGGTACCGCTACAAGGTAGTTTGGTACCGCCTCAAGGTACTTTGTTACCGCTCACCTTGGTACCGCCTCAAAGGTACTTTGGTACCGCCTCAAGGTACTTAGTTACCGCTCACCTTGGTACCGCTTCAAGGTACTTTGGAACCACTCATCTGGGTCCCTTAAATATTACACTCACCTTGGTAGCTGAAAAAAGTTTGAGGTTGCTTGTTCATGGCATCAGGAACAGCATTCGTGGATTCCGTCCCTTTATAGCCCTCGGGGGATCGCTCATCATCAGAAGCTTCTGAGCCTGAGATGCTGCATACCTGCATGTGTGTATGTGTGTGTATGTGTGTATGTGTGTGTGTGTATGTATGTGTGTGTATGTGTGTATGTGTGAATGTGTGTATGTGTGAATGTGTGTGTGTATATGTGTGTATTTGTGTGTTTGTGTATGTGTATATGTGTGTATGTGTGTATGAGCCTGGGATGCTGAATATCTGCATGCGTGTATGAGTATATGTGTATATGTGTGAATGTGTATATGATCGTCCGTGTGTATATGTACATGATTGTACAAATGCATGTATGCGCATGTACACGATTGTCTGTGTGTGCGTATGTGTACGCAAATGATTGTATGCATGCTGTATACACGGTACATAATTGTACATATATAAGTACAAATGGGCGCATATAGAATGTTTGCATATGTAAGTAAAAACGGTACACATGTGTACACATATAAGTACAATTGGGCACATGCAGTATGTGTACATATATAAGTACAATTGGGCACAGGCAGTATGTGTGCTTATATAAGTACACATGGTTACATACAATTCTTGTACGCACATAAGTACACATGGGCACATACAGTAGGTGTACATATGTAAGTACACATGGGCACATACAGTAGGTTTACATATATAAGTGAAAATGGGCACATATGGTATGTGATCATGATAGTACTTGCCCCCCCCCCACACCCACCCACCCACCCACAGACACACACACATGCATACCACACCAAGTCATCATAATGCTCTAGCATGAGAGTGGGGGTGGGAGGTGGGGGTAGGTTGGTGAGTGCTCAGTGTGTGTGGAGAGTGTGTGCAGATCCTGAGAGAGTGGAGTGGGGTGTATAAGTGGGTTGTGGGAGTGGGTGTGGGAGTGGGGTGTGGCATACCACCTCACCTCATCAGCATGCACTCAAATTCCTCCTTCAAAGGGAATGTCCTTTGGGGCTATGAGGATGCTGCACTTGAATTTGTGCTAGCGGAATTCCATTTACTGGAACAAGTTGATCATCCCCCCTCCCCCCCCTCCCCCCCCCCCCCCCACACACACGCACACACACCACCACCACCACACACACATATCACCTCACCTCACCTCATCATCATGCTCCAGCATGCGCTCAAACTCCTCCTTGCTGATAGGGCCCATCTTCTTCAGCGCCACTTGTCTCACATTAAAGCGATGCCAATCAGATCTGAAGTGCTCATGTTGGCTGTCCACATCAGCTAGTTGCAACGGACTGCCGCCCGCGCTGCATGTGCTGCAAGTAGTCCCAGCGGTGTGGCCTGACTCCCTCCTGGGCTCCTTGACTCCTTTAACATAGGTAAATTCGGACGTTGCTTGATTTCTTGCCTGCCCTGTGACATCAGAGGGATGTATGGGGCTGCTGCCCAGGCTAGATGAGCTGCATGCAGTATCAGCAGTGTTGCTTGACTCCTTGACTCCTTCAACTACGGAGGTACATTCGGGTATTGCTTGACTCATTGCTTGGCCTGTTACATCAGAGTAATGCATGAGGCTGCTTCCCAGTCTGGATGAGCTGCATGCAGTATCAGCGCTGTTGCTAGACTCCTTTACTCCTTCAGCTATGGAGGTACATTCGGGTGTTGCTTGATTCCTTATTCGGCCAGTCACACCAGAGGACTGTATGGGGTTGCTGCCCAGGTTAGATCCAATATCAGCAGTGTTGCTTGGCACTGGTGATGAGGAGGAGGCTGGATCTTGTTTGCCTGAGTGCTGGAGATCGTCCACCGACGCGTTATGAAGTGTTGCCCACAAGGAAGGTTGATACACTTGCAAGGTATCCAGAACATCGTTGGGGATGGTAAACACTGACATATCACATTTACCCAGAAGCTGGATTCAGTGGAAGTAGTTTAAACTTGCTAGGGTTGCAAAATTGGTCATGGGATGGAAGAGGTCGGACCAACTGAGGGTATGGAGTGTGCGTGCAAATCCTTGTGTGGAGAGGGGTGTGAGAGTGGGTTGTGGGTGAGGGGTGGTTGGTGTGTGCCCAGTGTGTGTGGAGTGTGCGTGCAGAGCCTGAGGGTGTGGAGTGGGGTGTGGGAGTGGGTTGTTGGTGAGGGGTGGTTGAAGTGTGCCCAGTGTGTGTGGAGTGGAGTTTGTGTGTGTGTGGCCAGGGTATGGTAGGTTAAGTCAATCCGTTTGGGGCGAATTGTTGATAAGATAGCCTGAGGTTGGGGGGGAAGAGGGGGAAGCGAAAGGTGCATTTTGCGTAGAAAATAAGAAATGAAGTCCAGTCCAGTCCTAGTCACTCGGTTATCGTGGGGGCCGAGGGAAATGTTGGAGAATGTACGTTCAACGATCAAGTATAGGCTCCGTACCAACGGCTCAAAATCCAGTCAGGTCCGACATAACAGGTCCGACCTCACCTATTCCGAACTCAGAGTTCTCTTTTCCTGTAGCCACTGTTCGCCCCGTCTGATGCAGGAGTAGAAGGCAAAGTTACGGAAGTGCGTCCAATCACTCACACCTTCGTAGCAGGCCACAACTCAGGCTATTGCAAATCAGCCAAGCAAGCCATCACAACTAGAGTGCCACCATTTAAGCTGCAAATCTGCAATGAATCAAGCTGCCAAAGCCATGGTACCACAATCCATGTCCAGGCGGCTACCCCTGTCCATCCCATCTCCAGCCTCCCTCAACAGAACCCCTGTAGCTCTCTTCCAGAGCAGAGTCTTAAGACACACCAGGCCAAGCCAATGCTGGACAGCTCAAAAAGTGTTTGTGGGCAGGGCTGTGGCACCGGCGTGCATGCCCTCCTCCAGCCTGGACACTGAGGCTGACGGTCCAGCTGTGTCCAACATGGGGAGGAGGGAACATAATAGTGAGCAGCAGTCACTGGAGTTAGCTGTGTTAGGACTTGGGTGATTCTGGAGCCCCGAATCTTCGTTTGGGAAGGTGAGAAATTGCATGCATTGCATGGCAGTGGCATGCATGGCATGACATGGAAGTGCATGCCTATGGATTACATGGCACTCCACTGAATTGCTTGCATTGCATGGCAGTGGCTTGCATGGCCTTACATGGAAGTGCATGGTAATGGATTGCATGGTAATGAATTGCATTGCATGATATGGAAGTACAAGGTAATGGATTGCATGGAGATGAATTGCATTGCATGATATGGAAGTGCAAGGTAATGGATTGCATGGAGATGAATTGAATTGCATTGCATTACATGGAAGTGCAGGGTAATGGATCACCTGGCATTCTATTTAATTGCTTGCATGGCATGGCAGTGGCATGCTTGGCCGTACATGGCAGTACATGGAAGCGCATGGTAATGGATTACATGGCACTCCAATGAATTGCTTGCATTGCATGGCATGGTAGTGGTATGCATGGCCTTAAATGGCATTGCATGGAAGTGCATGGCAATGGATCACATTGCATTCCATTTAATTGCAAGCATTGCATGGCAGTGGAATGCATGGCCTTACATGGCATTACATAGAAGTGCAGGGCAATGCATTACATGCGCTCCACTGCATTGCATGCATCGCATTGCAGTGGCTTGCATGGCCTTACATGGCGATACATGTAAGTGCATGGTAATGAATTACATGGCATTACATGGAAGTGCATGGCATGGCAGTGGAAGGCATGGCCTTGTATAGCACCAATTAGAATTTCATGGTATTGGATTGCATTGCATTACATGGAAATGCAGGGTAATGGAATTGCATGTAAATGGATTGCGTGGCATTCCATTTAAGTGCCATTATAGCCGATCAGCGGATGATTTGGATTTTGGTCTTCCAGCTCGTAGTTGGTTTTCAGCCAAAAATCCAGAGAATTCTCAGAATCCTCAGGAATCCCCAGGAATCCTCAGAATTCTCGATTCTTGGGCCAATATGTCTGAGTCCTCGGGCAAAATTCTCAAGTTCGAGGTACAAACTACGAACTACAATAAGTTTTGAAAAACCAAATCCAAATCATCCGCTGAATGGCCATTAACATTGAGTGCCAGATGGACTGACACCTCTTGGTGAGGTTTTGCAAAGCACCACCGAATCGCCAATATGCTAAAAAGGAAACGAGTAAACTATAGCAAGAACAACTAACAAGTAAACTGTAACAAGTAAAGTGTAACAAGGACAACTGTAACAAGGACAACTAACAATTAAACTGTAACATGTTATCTGCAACAAGTAAACTGTAACAAGTAAACTGTAACAAGGACAACTGTAACAAATAAACTGTACTAAGTTAACTGTAACAAGTAAACTCTAACAAGGACAACTGCAACAAGGACAACTAACAAGTAAACTGAAACACATTAATTGTAACAAGTAAACTTTAACAAGTAAGCTGTAACAAGTAAACTGAAACATATTAATTGTAGCCAGGGTACTACATTCTGTCAATTTGGTCTGCCCGTTTCGCGCACTTGCCATTATTTTACAGCCCCCAAAGCGCAGTTGCCTTTTAAAAACTGCGCGCTGTCAAAAAAGCGCACAAACTTCTTTAAAAATTGCGCGTTTCACGCACCTGATTTTTCAATTCGTGCGCTGTTAGTCAATTTTTTGCAGTGCAGAGCTGTGGGGGCGCAGGGTGACAGAGAGCAGGTTGCTTCAAGTAGCAAGGAGACTGGGTAGTGGAATTCCTGCAAAACGGACACAGTGATGTAGGAATCAATGCGATGCCTTTCAGGTTTGCCCGAAGTGATAGGGCAAGGGGACTTAGCATCCAGGGAGCATGATGGGTGCAGCATCTCGCAAGCGGACCCTTCCCACCCCACCGACTCATTAACCCAATTATCTTCCATTGCGTGCACGATTAATCGTGCTTCGGAAAAAGGGTTTAGCAAATCAAAAAGCAGCTCGCAATTCAACGAGTCAACTCGCAACTCAGCAATTCAGCTAATCGACTGGTCTAATCACAAGCTTGCTGCAGCGAGCAGTGGCGAACTGGTGACAGCAGGGGGGACGAGGAGGCGAGGGCACGAGCTAGGGGTAGAAGGCAGGATCGGCACTTGACAGCGGCGAACTGGTGAACTGGCGGTCTCAGAAATCAGAATGAAATCAGAATGATGCCGTGGCGATTCCGAATCAATTTGACTGAAGCGATTTGGCGGTTGCAGTTATGTTACAATTCAAATCCACGGTTCAGGTTGGCAGTTGCCTTTCAGCCACCAGTGCAGTTATGATTACTCTCAGAGTCTGTGACAGCCTCAATTTGAATATCTCAGGGTTCATCCCTCCACTTCACTCACTCACTCACTGAATGAGAATCACTCTATCTGATCTGGGGAAAGAGAGAAAGCGCAGAAAGCGCACAGTCAGTCAAAATAGGAGAGCGCACT
The DNA here is from genome assembly GCA_013435795.1 of Chlamydomonas sp. ICE-L. NCBI lineage: Eukaryota > Viridiplantae > Chlorophyta > Chlorophyceae > Chlamydomonadales > Chlamydomonadaceae > Chlamydomonas > Chlamydomonas sp. ICE-L. The sequence continues at coordinate 223,089 of JACBWV010000223.1, read as the reverse complement.
GGTAGTAAAAAAACTGCCCGTTTAGCGCAGTCGGGCTCCAAAAGCCAGCCCGTTTTCGCGTTGTCGCGCGCGCGATGTAGTGCCCTGATTGTAACAAGTAAACTTTAACAAGGACATCTGTAACAAGGACAATTAACAAGTAAAATGTGACAAGAAAATGTAACAAAAGCTAACCTACCTTTGCATTTGCAGTGAATATCTGCCTGCCTGCCTGGCTGAATGACTACCTGCCTGCCTGATAATTTCATTTTGCGATTATTGTCACATATGTTTATCATAATATTGGTTGCCCCTTTGTGCAGGTTTGTGGAGTGGTTAAGACGAGGGTGAGTGCCAATCAGAGCTTTTTTCATTTCAGAACGGAGTCCTTCTTGAAACTTTCAGGCATTCGGTCCTTTCCAAGGGTGGGTCCAAGTGGTGAGTTGGGTAGGGCGGCCCGAAGGGTTTGGGGGGCGGGGCCAGGCAGCAAGGTGGTTTGGCCAAACGGGGTCCCAGTTGGGTAAAGGTCGCTATGTCCCAGTTAGGTATATGTAGCAGGAATAAAAGCCCTGGTGACGTTGTGAAGAGGATTGAGTCATCAAGCATTATCAGATGTTTCATACTTCTACTCTTTGTTTCTGCATGATCGCACCCGGATCACACTGATTATTATTTATTGTTTTATATTTTATTTTATTAGTCTTATTTCTAGGGAGTGGCAGATAGATTTATATGGCCCAAAATATAGATATTTACAAATCTAACCGCATGTTCTCATGACCGCATGTTCGGAAGTCACACCCCCCCATCCCCCCTTGAGGCTTCATATCTGGACACCCAGACAGTATTACATAGTGAAGGGGGGTATATGAGCATCATCTTGCCAAGGCCTTTCCAACCATACCAAACAACAAAATGTCAAGTTCGGATAAAGTTATTTAGTTTTTAGTATGTCTACAACTTTCTTGGGCGCTTAGTATTCCGCACCCTTGGAGGAGATCACCCAGGTATGAAAGGACTGAAGGCGTTATTTATCTGTCTATCTATCATTATCATCATCAGTTTCATGGTTGAATTGACTCAAATTGTATTCTGGAGCCTAAGGGTCTGCTCGTGTATGGTGTGGGTGGGTAGGTGAGGGGGGTGATGGTGTGTGTGGGGTGGATGGGGAGGAGGGGGGGGGGGGGGGGGGGGGGGGCTCGACCCCAGGCTCGACTGCTTTATGAACCTCGCAGGGGACCAGAATTCACAATGCGCATCCAAACGCGATGCGTGCGCGCGTTTTTCAGCCCAACTGCCGCTCTTGCGACGCTGGGCGCGAAGGTCTAGGCAACTTCCAGCCTGGCGTCCAGCCTGGATTTACCTTCCAGGGCATCCACCAATTGCCACCTGGGTGTAACCGACTAACGGTTGCAGGTATGTACTCGTCTCGATGGTGTACCTCACGCTCAAAACATTGCACTGGCAAGAAAGTTACACAAAGTACAAAAAAATTTGGGAAACAGTCGGACCCCCCCCCCCCACACACACCCCCACACCCCCACACCCCCACACACCCCTTATCTCGCCCCCCCCTGGGTGTATCGACATGATTTCGACGGTATCAACATGTGCTCGCGGTTCTCTATCCATCAAAGATGCGATACGAAATATTTTTCCTTGCCCCCCCCCCTCGTATATATATATTTGGTATATCCATAATATATGCAGTTACATCAGATAGACATCAGAAAAACCCATTATTGCTCTAGAAGCGACTTGCAACATGATATGGTACCATATGCCCTTCCGACGAAACCAGATTTTTTTTTAAGGTGCCCTATACTCTTTTTCAAAAACCAGCTTTGCTCAGATAGATATACCGTACGCGCAGCATTAAATTGCAAGATTAAAAGCAAAAACCTTTATTTGTAATAAAAGGCCTCACAAAAATGCATGGCCAAAAAGACTTAGCAAAAATTGTTACCGTCTGAACGTACTCAAGTTGAGAATTGAAAACCAGTTGGCAAAGGGTCGTTTCGCTTGTGTTGCATTTCCTTGTTATATGTTCACGGAGTGTGTAACTTGGGTCCTATAGTCTGCCCAGGCTAGCTGTTAAATCATGTAACAACTCAATTATTTTAACTTGTGTATGAACAAGCGCTGACTGCAGATAACTCATTAATGGTGTAAGTACATCCAACAAAATAAAAGTCCATGTGGTGAAAGCTCTTTAAAATTCCCATCGAATTGCACACAACTGGTATCCTCACTGTACTGCCTAGTGCATCAGTCACTAGGAGTTACTTGGCAACTGCGAGCCAGCTGGGACAGACTCGGGTGACACAATTTTATTTTGAATGGTACACTCAAATCTGAAATTGATGACTGTTTACAAAAGTTGCTAGCATTTGAAGTTAAACGCAAGGTGGAACTTGTGTTTGACCAAGCTGTAACCGCGAATAACTCAATAATGGTGAACATCCAATGCAAAGTCAGTGCATGTTGTAAAAGCTGTTAAAATGTCCCGTCGATGGTAAGCTCAAAAGTGAATTTGATAAAACTGGTGGCCTCACTGTACTGCCTAGTATATCTAGGGAACGGCAATATGATGTATATGATATCATACAATATCATATGATGCCGGCAGACTGATTTAGGCTTAAGGTACCATTTACATACAATATCATATTATGCAATTTGTATGATATCATATGATATGTTTTTTGGTGGGTATCATGACTTGCCGATCCCTAAGTATATCAGTCGCTAGGAGTTACTTGGCAACGGTGAGCCAGCTGGGACCGGCTCAGGTTCGACTCGTAGTGCAAACATTTAATTGGCGTTGTTGAATTTGATACGGATTTTTGTTTTATAGTTTCTTTGTATGATATCTTATGTTTTTGGTCACCACATTGTATCGGGCAAAACTCCGAACTTATCTCATAATGATCTGATCAATCTATCTCATTGCATTGTGACGTTAACCCCCACCAGTCGGTTACACAGGTAGGAAGTCACAACAACCCATATTTGTTGATTTGGATGTTGGCCATATTCTCTATTTTATTATATACATGCTATATCTTAATCTCACTCATTTAACACCACTCACTCACTCACTCACTCACTCACTCACTCACTCACTCACTCACTCACTCACTCACTCACCCACTCACTCACTCAATCACCCACTCACTCACTCACTCACTCACTCACTCACTCACTCACTCACTCACTCACTCACTCACTCACTCATTACACACCACAGGTCGGTTACACAGGCGGGGACTCACAACGCCCCACCTATGAAAGTGTTTGTCGCAACGATGGGCACACAGAAGCGCTCCAAGTGTGGTTCGATCCTAATTTGATCACATACCAAGAAGTCCTGGAGGTAAGCCACGAACAGGCAACGGCCTCACATATCCACACATCCATCTATCCATACATCCATACATCCATACATCCATACATCCATACATCCATACATCCCATCTACGAAGGTGTTCTGTCGCAACGATGGACATACAGAAGCACTTCAAGTGTGGTTCAATCCTAATTCGATCACATACCAAGAGGCCCGGGAGGTAGGCCCTCTTTTTGAACCCTAAACCCTGAGATATCCCTTATCCATATACCCTAAAGCCCTCCCTCCTGGGATGACCTCTCCTTCCAACATGATTCCCCTCAACCCTAAACCCTATACCCCTCCCCCTCCTATAGCAATGTCTTCCTCTTACAACATGACTACAGGGATTCCCCTCCACCCTGAACCCTATACCCCTCCCCCTACTTAGGCAATGACCTCTCCTTCCAACATGACTACAGGGATTACCCTCCACCCTGAACCCTAAACCCCTCCCCCTACTTTGGCAATGGCTTCTCCTTCCAACATGACTACAGGGATTCCCCTAAGCCCTAAACCCTATACCCCTCCCCCTACTTAGGCAATGACCTCTCCTTCCAACATGACTATAGGGATTCCCTTCACCCTGAACCCTATACCCCTCCCCCTACTTTGGCAATGGCTTCTCCTTCCAACATGACTACAGGGATTCCCCTCCACCCTGAACCCTATACCCCTCCCCCTACTTAGGCCATGACCTCTCCTTCCAACATGACTATAGGGATTCCCCTAAGCCCTAAACTCTATACCCCTCCCCCTACTTAGGCAATGACCTCTCCTTCCAACATGACTACAGGGATTCCCCTAAGCCCAAAACCCTATACCCCTCCCCCTACTTAGGCAATGACCTCTCCTTCCAACATGACTACGGGGATTCCCCTAAGCCCTAAACCCTATACCCCTCCCCCTACTTAGGCCATGACCTCTCCTTCCAACATGACTACAGGGATTCCCCTCCACCCTGAACCCTATACCCCTCCCCCTACTTAGGCAATGACCTCTCCTTCCAACATGACTACAGGGATTCCCCTAAGCCCAAAACCCTATACCCCTCCCCCTACTTAGGCCATGATCTCTCCTTCCAACATGACTACAGGGATTCCCCTAAGCCCAAAACCCTATACCCCTCCCCCTACTTAGGCAATGACCTCTCCTTCCAACATTACTACAGGGATTCCCCTAAGCCCTAAACTCTATACCCCTCCCCCTACTTAGGCAATGACCTCTCCTTCCAACATGACTACAGGGATTCCCCTAAGCCCTAAACCCTATACCCCTCCCCCTACTTAGGCAATGACCTCTCCTTCCAACATGACTACAGGGATTCCCCTAAGCCCTAAACCCTATACCCCTCCCCCTACTTAGGTAATGACCTCTCCTTCCAACATGACTACAGGGATTCCCCTCCACCCTGAACCCTATACCCCTCCCTCTACTTAGGCAATAACCTCTCCTTCCAACATGACTACAGGGATTCCCCTCCACCCTGAACCCTATACCCCTCCCCCTACTTAGGCAATGACCTCTCCTTCCAACATGACTACAGGGATTCCCCTAAGCCCTAAACTCTATACCCCTCCCCCTACTTAGGCAATGACCTCTCCTTCCAACATGACTACAGGGATTCCCCTAAGCCCTAAACCCTATACCCCTCCCCCTACGTTGGCCTATACCCCTCCCCCTACTTAGGCAATGACCTCTCCTTCCAACATGACTACAGGGATTCCCCTCCACCCTGAACCCTATACCCCTCCCCTTACTTAGGCAATGACCTCTCCTTCCAACATGACTACAGGGATTCCCCTCCACCCTGAACCCTATACCCCTCCCCTTACTTAGGCAATGACCTCTCCTTCCAACATGACTACAGGGATTCCCCTCCACCCTAAACTCTATACCCCTCCCCGTACTTAGGCAATGACCTCTCCTTCCAACATGACTACAGGGATTCCCCTCCACCCTAAACCCTAAATCCTATACCCCTCCCCCTACTTTGGCCTATACCCCTCCTCCTACTTTGGCAATGACCTCTCCTTCCGACGTGACTCCAAGGGTTTCCCTAAACCATAATAAAACCCCCTCCCTCCTTTGCAAATGACTCCTCCTTCCAACGCCATTACAGAAATTCTTTGCCGGGCATGACCCCTTCTCCAAAGCGAGGGACCAGTACAAGTCAGCTGTATGGTAGGTGAAGCCACGCCACCATATTGCTTGTACTGCCAGTGTTGGTGGCTTTGGGTGGGTTGGGTTTAGTGGGTTTGGTAGGTTGGTGTTGGTGGGTTTGGCTTTGGGTGGGTTGGGTTTAGTGGGTTGGTGGGTTAGTGTTAAGTTCGGTGGGTTTGGTTATAGAGAAAGCAAGTAACCAAATTGCTTGCTGGAGCCCTGTTACCAAGTTGAAATTGAGGGGGTGATTCAGGGCGACTGCACATTGTGTCCATGTAACCCTACTAGTCTCCTACCCAGTTATGAGCTACTTCATCATGAATTCATGATGGTCAGATCATACACAATTGCCACAAAAGTCAGTAGGATTAATAGCAACACTCTCCTGAACATATGAGATTTTTCTGGCATGTTTTGGCTAAGTATGGCTAAATTAGTTTACAACTAGTAGGGCTAATTTAGCTATTAGCCGTAATAGGGCTAATTTGGTCCGCGATTAGCTCTAACCCTTGTTTGTATGATACATTGCCGACAATCTTGGGGATCAGTACGATGTTGACATCTCTACATATGATACATCATATATGATCCATGTTAAATGATACATGATACATGATACATGATATATCTCTCGACAATCTTGGAAATCAGTATGGTATTGACATCCCTACACATGAACTCCCTAAACGAGCTCAGACTTGGTTGGTACTGTAGTACCAGCTTTGGCTGACAGGTCGGGGGTTCGAACCCGTTGCTAGGTTCGTGATCTCCGACCTGCCAAAGAGGCCGAGAACTTTCCTCTGTACTGTAGTGCGGTAGTCTGAGCTCAGGCGCAGTAGCCGTCTGCAAAAGCAAAACCCACAGTAGCCTTCCCCAGTGCAAGCAAACAGGGATGTTCCTTCAACCTCCCGCCCCTGGCAAGGTTTATCAATTTTCGATTTTCACGAACGCTCCTGAAGTCTCTTTCGCCTATTTGGCCTACCCCTCGACTGTAACATACATACATACATACATCTATATATATAAAGACATACACGGATTTTGACTTTTCTGAGTTCGCGAACTTTTCATGCGAAGCTAGCTGGCTTTGGCTTAATTACCGAGTTACTAATAGCGAATCACCCAAGTACCCACCCTGGCTATCGGCTGAATTCGCGGGTTAGTAATAGCTTATCATGACTGAGTCGACTCCGAGTGCGTAAAATTCAAATCCCCAGTTCAGCTTTCAGGATGCAACTTTCACTCCTCCGCATCAAGATTACACCTGCGCGCCATCGCCCTTTCCGCCTTTTTGACTGAGCCGAATACACATCCAACTCCCCACCCATTTCGAAAATGACAGAGCAGGTGAATGCGAAGCAATAAATCATCTTCCGCGTTCGATCTGAGCGTCAAAACCAAGAATGGCGCTTAGACTAATTGTCTATAATCTTCTGCTCCTCGATGCCATGAATGCGCACAATCAACAAGATGTAGGCAGACGGGCGACGAATACAGCCAGCCAGCGAGCTCTTCACAGCGAAAGGCGAGCTCTACATGCCGAAGAGCATAGGAGCGATGCAAATCAGAGACAGCGTTTGGCAAATGCTGTAGGTCAGCCTGGACGAGCTGGGAATGGAAATAGATATTCGCAACTTTCTCGCAACCCCGGAACTTCAAATCTCTTTCCCCAGTCATGCGCAATTCTTTCTCATTAGCGATCTTTGTGCCTAAGCATCCATACCTCCCTCCCCTGTTCCTCACCCAGACTCTCGCATGAAGAGCCAGGGGCGTTCGAATTCTCAAAATACATTCTGAGTTCTCGTCAGGCGCCCATTCTATCCTCAGCGCTCTTCCGCCTGCGAGCGTTGCCACCATTCTCTTCACGCATGCGCACTTTCACCATGCCTGTGCATCAATTGTGTCACGGTTGGCAGCCAGTGGATGCGAGCAGCCATTTCCTTCCCATTTCTCACACTTGGACCGCTCCTATCTATGCAATCTTATCTATGCAATCTCTTTTCATTCTATCGATGATCGTTAAGCACGGCGCTGCGATTTTTGATTCAGCAGGTGTTGATCGGACGGAAGTCGAAGATGTTTACTATATAATCGCCCTTGCACCCCTCATCCAATCTCTTTTCATTGTTTCAAGCATTGATACATCGGTTGCTTAGCATGTTGCGATAGAAGACTGGCTGGAACTTCCTGGTCAAAGCAACAGCTGCAGGTTGACCCACCATGGGTGGGGATGCTTGGGGCTAGGGGAGGGGGAAGAAAGAGAAAGTGTGTACATGGGGTGGGGTGAGGGGCAAGGAGGGATTCAGAAATGTGTGGAGGCTGTGAGTCTGGCTTGGGTTCAGTTGGAATGTTTTGTGTGTGATACATCTGGGTAGGGGGGGTACATACAAGGACGTAACCCGATATGTTACCCAGGTCCTGGGGGCTAGGGGGGGGGGGGGGGGGGGGGGGGGCGGAGAGTGTACGTTCAAGGGCGATACACGTTATGTAACCCAGGCCAGAACAGGAGCCAGGACTTCGGTGGGTGGTGTGGCGGGTGGCCTCGGCCACACGGGCAATGTACTAGCACATACATACATACATACATACATAAATACGTACATAGGTACATACATGCATACATATATACATGCGTACATACATGCATACATGCATCTATATAAATGTAGACATACATGGATACATACATACAAGCGCCCCTGAAACAAAAACAAGCAGTAAAGTAGTCAAGCAGTACAAACATATACAACCAATCTACCCATCATCCCACCCATGCACCTACCCACCCACTTACATACCTTACGGAGTTAATATTGTCATCTTGATTAGAAGCAGCTTCCCCTCAGTGTAGCACACCAATACACCAACACACCTACACATCCATCCACCTACTCTCCCACCCACCCATCCACCCACTTCATATCATGCAGGTACATCAGTGAAGATCAGCGCGATGTTGCCCAGCTCATACGTGTGATTGTGTGTTTGTGTGTGTGTCTGTGCTGTGTGTTTGTGCCGCCTGTTTGTGTGTGTATATATATATGTGTGGCGTTGGCAAGGTTGTGTCAAACCCTCCAACGCCAAAACAATGCTCATACGCGTGATTGTGCGTTTGTGTGCAATCATCTGCAGGTACACCAGTGAGGAGCAGCGCGATGTTGCCCAGCTAATGATGGAGGAGCTAGAACAAAAGAGTGGGAAAAAAGTGGCAACGATGCTAGCGGCGGCTGAAGAATGGTGGGATGCTGAGGTAGGTAGGCCCTGTCACCCTACCCACTACTTTTTTTTCTTTCCTTTTCTGCTACATGCAGTAGCTTCTAGGCAGCTCCCCATTGGGCAAAAACGTGGCAAGGATGCTGGCAGCGGCTACTGTTTTGTTTTTGCAACTTGTCGCCATTCTGTCTCTGCATGGCGACACATGGGTTTGGCTAAACTTGTCAGAACTGTCGAGCCGAACCCCACTGCCAAACCCCACTGCCTGCCCCACTGCCGAGCTGAATCCCACAGGCTCCGCACTCCGCAGGTTTGGGGGAAGCGCGTCGCACTGGGGTCGAACAGAGCCGCTCAATTTGCGACGTGTCGTCATTAGCTGAACCCATTACTTTGCGACGTGTCGTCATTAGCTGAACCCATTAATTTGCGACGTGTCGTCATTAGCTGAACCCATGTGTCGCTGCATGGCGACACATGGGTTCAGCTAATGTTTTCAAAACTGCCGAGCCGAACCCCACAGGCTACGCGCACCGCGGGGGTGGGGGTCGCACCGAGCCGCTCAATTTGCAACGCGTTGCACGAAATAAAAACGGCAGCAGCAGCTGAGGAATGGTGCAGGGACATGCTGAGGTAGGCAGGCCCTATCACCCCAACCACTGCTTTTCATTTTCGCTATCTATTTTCACTATTTGCATCTCCATAAGGTTTCACAGACTGACTCCTGACCAGGTGTGTTGAAGGCTATTTAAAATTGTATTTTTACTATTATTCTAGACAAACCTGGTATTTCAAATTATACTTGTATTACTGCTCTAGACAAACCTGTTCTCAAACTCTTCATTTCATGAGCTAAACTATGTTTCATGAGCTTAACTATGTTTCATGAGCTAAACTTTGTTTCATGAGCTAAATTAATTTCATGAGCTAAACTATGTTTCATGAGCTAAACTAATTTCATGAGCTAAACTATGTTTCATGAGCTAAAACTTACCATTCATGCGCCAAATCAATGTCTCATGATCCAATGGGCCAACATCTACGTTGCATGGGCCTAATGCACGTTTCATGATCCAAATATATGTTCATTGCCCCAGAAGTTACGGTTTTTTAGCCATTGATCTACTATTTTATTGTCATTTACTTTTCCGTGTCGGAGTGTGAGGCCTTAGTGAGTAGGTGAGGTGCCCCTTAGGAATCTGAGACGGTCAGGAGCAGAGGGACGCTGAGATATTCACGGGTAGCGATAATATGACATGTCCCCCGAGTCTAACAGGGGATGTATCAGGGCCGCACCCAAGGGCGACGGTCGTACAGTGGGGCACGTAATAATACGGGGCAAGGAGCAATAAGCCGAGGTGGCCAGTAACCCATACAGTGCGACACTTGAGGTGGATACCATGAAATATAATGTCAGGAGCAATCTTAGGTGTCAGGTATGGACTGCTAAAAAATCAGTATCACACAGTTCATTTATCTCCCCCAAAGAATGAGGCTAGGTGCCCACGTTGTCTTTCTGAGCCAAATCGAATGTGTCAGGAACCCAAATCGACATTGGGTAAAGCGGACAATATACGGTTTAATGATCCAAATCTATGTATCATGACCCTAATCTACGTTTTATGTCCCATAAGCTACGTTTCATGACCTCAAATCTACGTTTCATGGCCCATAATATATGTTCTAACATAGCAGACGCTCCACAATATGCGTTTGAGAAGTGAAACGTAACATTCTGAACAACCTGCCCCCTGGCCAATCCAATTGCTATGCTGCAAGCGGGAGTGCCACCAGCTTGGTGTGGGTGGGTGTGGGTGGGTTGGTGTGGGTGGGTTGGTGTGGGTGGGTGGGTGGGTGTGGGAGGGAGGCTTGGCATTGAGGTGTGGGTGGGTGGATGGGTGTGGGTGGGAGGCTTTGCATTGAGGTGTGGGTGGGTGTGGGTGGGTGGATGTGGGTGGGTGTGCTGCAAGCGGGAGTGCCACCAGAAGTACCATACTACCTAAAAATTACGATATAGCGCGATAATATTGGAAGCAGGATAATATTGACAACTCTAATATGTTTTTATAGTCCACGGGTATAGGCTGCAGGGACTTGCCCAACCGTGACAGGAGGGGCTTGAAGCAAACTAGTCCTAGGCTTAAGCAACGCGGAGAGTGTGTGCTATCAGAGCAACAGGTGGCACTGGAATCAAGTTCAGCAGATCAAAGCCAGGGTTTACGACAGGGCCAGGGGCCAGTAAGGCCCAGGCTTGGAACGTGCGGACAGACAGACAGACAGACAATCGATCCACGGGGTGACTCTGGGGGCTCCTGCCCCCCAGAAAGCGGAGCTCCGCCAAAAAGCACTCATAAACTGAACCCTAGATTTCTTATGTATTCATCTCCAAGAGGCAACACGAATTTACCCCTGACACAAACACACCACACATGCACACACTCCCCCCCCCCCCCCCCACCCCCCCACACCACACCACACACAAACAAACACACACACACACCGACACAAACCCACCCCCACATTCACACCCACAAACCAGTCCCTATCCCATTGGCTGTTTGTATCAGGAGTACCACCACATGCACACACACACGTACATACCCACACTCTCGTTCCACCCCCCATCCACCCACACACACATTCCCATATTGCTGTTTTGTGATCAGAGTAACCAACCACAGCTCACACACAATGACCAATATCCCACAACACCATAAAAATAAGCCTCTCGGTCCACCCCCCAGGCCGCATCCCACGCACACAACCAATACTCTCAGATTGCTGTATTTTTGGTTAGGATCAGGTACCTCCCACTGTGTTCATTATCCACACACGACATATAAAAACTCTCATGCCCGTCCCTGTACCTCTGTTCTCCCCACGCGTCTCCCTCCCCCTCCCCCCATTATCACACACTATATTCACAATAATTCTCCATAGGCTGTAGTTTTTGGTAGTGATCAGGAGTACCTCACCATGAAGTACCGTATCAGATGGAAGCGGTGGGGGTGAGGCAATCTTTGTTGTCATTGTGCTGTATGTCCTGGCGAACAATGACTTTCTTTAATGTGATGTGCCATGGGATCATCCTGCCCACCGTTCCCCTCCTTGGTGTTCATACGCTCCGTAGCAGATCAATTGCTTTGAACCCCTGTTTTTGTGCCTTACCATATTAATTGCATTTAATGCCTGTACTTCGTCGGCCAGGTGTCTGTTGACTTGTTAGTAACGTTCAGTTCTCTTGCATATGTTGGGACTCCACCAAAATGTTGGCCCTCGTGCATGTCTATGATTTAGACCTAAGGCGAGTATGATACCATATGATATCATACAAACTGCAATCACATGATATGCTGTATATTTAACACGTGTGTTACGTGGGACGAGGTCCAAATGTGTCTAGAGACTATGCAGTGAGTAACAGTCATATATGTCGAGCGTAGGGATCCCCTTAGCGGATTGTTCTGTGGGGTAGTGTGTCTCGCCATTTACCTTCAACAGGCTACACACCGGTTGGCTTTTGGGTAGAGCTAGGTGATGCCTCTTGGCTTGCTATTACTTCAGCCCTCCCAATGTGCGGCTCCAGCTGTCGGCTCTCTGGTCGCGCGGTAAAAATGGGGGTCAGGCCTATGAACGCTACTGCACCAGAGTTGTTCAGGACGCTGTTCGGTACCTCGGACCCGCAAACGCACGGCGAAGAGCCCGTTGCGTTGCGCCAGCATGCAGGGCGTATAAAACTATATGGTGGTGGGCAAGCGGTGGCACCAGTACGAACGGGGGGTTCTCTGTGGCGGTAGTTACCGTTCTGTATTCTCGCAACGACCCTTCCCGGATTGAGTCCGATGAATGAAGCACGGGACAGGTGAATACAGTTGCAGACACGTGCAGGTAAAAAGGGAGGGAGCCTGAGACCCACGATGGTCCAGCATGAAGCGATAATATAGATACGTGCCTGCACGTAAAGGATAGGACAGTTACCAGATTAAGACAAACCAGCTGAACTGTTTTTGAAAGGGGAGTCCCGCGGTCGTGTGTCTACCGTGCAGTGTGTGGATCGACCAACCCCAGTGTCGCGGGCCATTTGAGACCTGCTTCCAATCAATAACTGAAAGTTAGCGGAGAGCTCTATAGAGTACTGGGCGGTTGTCATGTTATTGCGGCCAGTTCGGCAGAGTGACCATCACCTGTGCGGAGGAGGGTGTCCAGGACCTGGTTGACTGTACAGATCTCCGCCCTGAGAGTATTGGCAAGCGGTGTGCTAAACTCGCCCTTTTTCGACCATCTGATTAGTGCAAGATTCAGCGTGATAGGACAACCAACTCCAGGTGGTTGGCCTTTGCCAAGTTACGGTTACCATGTATTAACAAGAGATTCAGGAGGCGAAAGTATGAGACCTTTGGACGATTGGAGCGTAGCAGTACACCGGTTTGAACCTCGCCCAAAAGGTAACTTGAACTTGGTTACATAGCTTCAGCCAGCAATTTGGCTGCTCGCCGTCTTCGGCAGCAAAAAAAAGTAGATTACCAGAAAATGTAAATTCTTTTTTTCAGTTTTTTCATTTCTCATTTTTCATTTTTTTTATTCCTCTTCTTCTGAACGGAAAAAAAAGTACACCAAAAAACCATTCAAACCTATCAAAAAAGACTTGATCCAGTCTCTCCATACATTCATGGATGAACAAATGAAGCTTTTCTCGCCCTTCAACTTCAGGATTGCACATAAGATAATGTTGAGGAATAATTTTGCTCTCCGATTGGGAAATCAGGCTCTGATACTTTCTTCTCGAATCCAGCAAGGCTTCGTCAGTACATTCAAAAGCCACATGGTGTTCATCTTGAACTGTTCCATAATCACAAAGGTGACACACTCGATCTTCCCAAAAGGTAACACCCGAGCTTGTAGACATCTGAGAAGCGCGCCCTATTCTGCCCCGTGACTCCTCGCAGAGCCTATTTGGCTACCATTGGCTCGTTAAAATATCCTGATGATGAGGGGTCACCCCTCAGGGGTGCATGGAAAGACTAGGTAGTATGATGAGAAGAAGAAGAAAAAGTTATTTGTTCGCGTTCACATTTTCCTGGTAATAATTTGGTGTTACTGCCAAAGACGGTGAGCAGCCAAATTGCTCACTGAAGCTATGTAACCAAGATCAAGTTCGAGTTTGGTTGCACACTACTGATGCATGGCCCCATTGAGGATGTATGGACTAATTCAACAAATCCAATGCGCTGTTATAATAGCAAGCCTGCTTAAAAGCCCTAAAAAACACCACAAAGCTGAGGACAAGTAAGGTACCGTTGTTATTACTTATATTCTGGCCCTTTACCGAGCCAATTATAGTGGGTGTCAGTGTGTGTGTGTTACAGTCCAGGGGTACTGCAAATAGGCTAAAGTGTCTTGCCCAACCGTGGCATGGGCTTAAAATAAAAGGCATTGATGAACTGAAACACAAAGAATCGTTTTACTGACGGGGGGCCCTGAGATCGTGGTACTGTGCTATGTTAATTCTACACTTGTAATAAAAGCATCCCACATGATGATATCGTCCGTCTGTAACTAGGTCTGTAATCCTTTTATAAATGAGTCGGTAGTCCTTCTATTACATAAGAGAGATTATGTAACTAGGTCCGTAATCCATCCGAAAGTGGTCCGTGAAATGGGCTCTTGAATGGGGGATTTGTTCGAGTTTACGTTTCCTGGTATAATTGGTGTACTTCCGAAGACGGCGAGCAGCCAAACTGCTGACTGAAGCTAAGCAAACAAGTTCAAGTTATGGAATGGGGGGGAAAGGGAGGCTGAGATTATTTACACTGAAAGGTACGCACACCAAGATATGGTTGGAATAAATGGATCGATGTACTAGGTTGCACATTCTAGGTAGCACTAGTCAAACCATATATTATTGATAATAGTTGCATGTCAGGGGGTTTGCCTCTTTTGGCCCAGGCAGTTGGGCTTTTGGTTTCTTGGTTTCGGATCTCGATTTTCCGTGACGTGTCGCTGACGCGGCCACGGTGGTCCTCCCGTCGGTACGACGGGCTCACATGCTAGTATACATAAATACATCGATATATGAGGTCAATCAAAGGAGTACGCAGCAGGGATGTTCAGGACGCTGCATCGCAGACGCAGCGTCAAAGGGTCCGTTGTGTCGCAGGGTGCAGGCTATACAATTGGTTGCGTCTCAGGCAGCAGAGCTGGGGGTCCTCCCAAAAGTACCCTGCTGCGCAATGCCAGTCAAGCTGCAGTAAAGCGAATTAAGCTATAGCTTGATAGCTATCAAGCACTTCAGTGGACTACCTATAGAGGTATAATGAATACATACCGTCTATAATTAAGTTGCTGCCACCACGTTTTATGGAGACGCAACCCGGCTCAAAACCCGAGGATTAGTACAGACCCTGTCCTTTGCTCCTACGCTGTAGTGTCCTGAAGTTCACGTCCTGAGAGTGACTTCATTACTCGGATGTAACAATTTCAATTTCAATTGCTGCCACAAGCCTGCAGATGGGGGCACTGCATTTCAAGATTCTATATAAACTAACCCAGTGTATAACGCAGTTGCAGACTTGCAGAATAAAATTATCACCGTAGCACAAACTCAGCCCCCCCGTTCGTAAAAGGATCGTTTGGGGTTCAGTTCATGAATGCTTTTTCTTGTTCACCCTTCCTGTCGCGGTTGGGCAAGTCCCTCTCGCCTATTTGGCCTCCCCTTAGACTGAAACAAACACACATACAACGCACACCCTTCTCTCGCAATCAACTAGAGACGTGTTAACCATTATACGAAAGACCACGCCCTTGGAGTGCACTAAATTCTGCTTAGTATGCTCCCTGCTCTCCCTGGGTATCGCACTGGGGGACTTGGATTTGGAAGACAGTGTGTGAGCAGCCTAGAGTTGGCTGAGATCCCACGTAACAATCTTGATAAACACGCACACACATGCACACACAGACTGTGTGTGTGTGTGTGGTGGTGGTGCGTGTGTGTGTGTGTGTGTGTGTGTGGGGGGGGGGGGGGGGGGGGGGGGTCCAGCCCGTTTCGGGAAATCTTCGCAACTTCCCCACCAAGCGGAATCTGACAAATATAAGATAACCACGGAAAGATAAGATAACCACCGAAAGCTGCTTGAGCAGAGCTGTCCGAATCTGTGCTTGTTTATGAAATCGAATTAATATGTTGAGGTTAGCAGATCAGCCGCCCTCCCATCATGCGCCCTCTGCCCCTGAGGACCCCCAAGGCTGCGTGCTACCATCTTCTTACTCTGACAACTTTGACCACCACGTCCTGCTGTCCCTGTGCCTGTAGCCACTTCCTTGCCTGCCTTCACCATCTTACCCGACGCAGCACTGTCCTGCATTTCCTGCGCCTGCAGCATAGCCCCTTGTGCAAACTGCCCCGGCTCTGTCTTCACCCTAGATGCGCCCACCTTGCCATTGGCTGCAGGGAGGCTTTGTACTGCCCCATTGCCATTGGTTATGAGGAGATTTCGTATTGACCCTTTTCCATTAGCTGCAGGGAGGTTTCGTATCGACCCCTTGCCATTAGCTCCCGGGAGGCTCTGTATCGAGCGCTTGCCGTCTGCAGCGCACTGCCCGCTAGCGTTTGCCTTGTCTTTGAGTTGGTCACTACCACTTATCAAGTCAACACACCCATCCGGGCTGCTGCGGCCCTCGTGCTCCTGTTTACTTGAGGCCACGGGCTTGTGCGACGAAGGATCTTGGGGGGGGATGCTCGACTCAACCCCTTGCAGCTGGGGTGGGTACCCAGGCACCGGGATGTTGCTGCAAGGGCAATATGATGTAATGTTTAATGAAAATAATAATCAATATAATGTTTGAGAAATTAAAAATTGAACCTGAGTTAGTTGATAAAGACTTTAGCACGAGAATTCCTTTGAAGAATGGAAATATAAAAATAAACCCCGATAAGAATCGCGCAATTAATGTATCTTCCCATTCAGAATGACGATAAAGTTATAACTATAGAATGGATTTTTCTCAGTACCAACGAACTCAAGGCCCCCGTCGGTAAAAGGATTGTTTGGGGTTCAGTCCATCAGTGCTTTTTCGTTTAGCCCCTCCTGTCATGGTTGGGCAAGCCCCTTTAGCCTATTTGGCGTACCCCTGGACTGCAACAACACACACGAGGCATGGGGTGTATTGGGACTTGGGCACTCAGATTTGGAAGCAACGTGAAGGTTTGGAGTCAGTAAATGATGGTGACGATGGTGGTGATAGTGATGATAGTGATGATAGTGATGATGATCATGATAGTGATGATGATCATGATAGTGATGATGATGGTGATGATGATGATAGTGATGATGGTGATGATGATGATAGTGATGATGGTGGTGATGATGGTGGTGATGATGACGGTGATGATGGTGATGATGACGGTGATGATGGTGAGGGTGGTGATGATGATAGTGATGATGGTGATGATGGTGATGATGATCACATTATCCTGGTGTCCTGCTGGACACCATAGCTCGACAAAGTTAAGGGGAACTTACGTCCATCACGACCACAAACAAAACAAAAGGATACGCAGAGCCGATGCACTGCCATTGTGCAGTGTTAGGTCCCTGCAGCTCATTTGACATTTCATACAACATTTGACATTTCATCCCACCGTCGTTGCGCAGTGTATGGTCCCTGCAGCACTCAACACAACCAACATTTGATACCAAATTTGACATTTCATACCACCTTCTTAAACTGCCTCTCCTGCTTATGAGGTTGGGCAAGTCTCTTTAGCCTATTTGGCTCTCCCTGGACTGTAAAAATACATACATACCTCTAGGTGTCAGTTGCAAGCAAGGTAAGGCAGTGGAACAAGCAGAATGAGCAAAGCAGGTATGCGCCCAAGGTGCTTGTATCAAGAAGGCCTGGCAGTGTTGTCTGCATACATTCATACATACATGTTAACACACATACGGGGACATGGTAGCTAGATACAGATCCTAGAAACAGGGTTATATTGAAGGAGTGGACCCAGCGTTTCTACACAGCACCATGGTGCTCCCAGTGGCCTTTGGGGTGCTACTAGTAGCTTATTAGCTCACAGGCAAAAATACACTCACCAGAGTGTAGCAACATGTTCATCCTCCCACCCTCTCCCCCTCCCACCCTATCATCCTCCCACCCTCTCCCCATTGCGCTATCTAGCATGCCCATACCACCTTCTCAATATCGGTACTAACCAGAGTGTATGCAACATTTTCATCCTCCAATCATTCTCCAATCTTCTACCCTCCAACCCTCTACTCCAACCACCCTCTAACCCTCACACTCTCTACCCATTGCGCTATCTAGCTTGGCCATACCACCTTCTCAGTAGCGGTACTAACCAGAGTGTAAGCAACATGTTCATCCTCCAACGCTCTCATCTTCCCCTCCCACCCTCTCATCCTCCCACCCTCTCCCCATTGCGCTATCTAGCTTGTCCATACCACCTTCTCAGTAGCGGTACTAACCAGAGTGTGAGCAACATGTTCATGATGGGCTCTGTCCAGTCCAACTTCAAACCTGTCAGCTCACTCAGCAAGCTAGTGACATGGGGAGGGGGTGGGAGGGTGAGAGGAGCGGTGTGGGTGGGAAGGAATGGAGGGTGGGAGGGTGAAGGGGTGAGAGGTTCGTGTTTTTTGGGTGGGAGGATGACGCGGGTGGGGGGGCGCGGGTTCGCGGTTGTGGGTGGGCGGCTGCCGAGGGTGGGAGGGGGCGCGGGTCGAGGTTAGGGGGGTGGGCGGTCGCGGGTGGGGGGGCTCCCTGCAGCGGTTCGTGGGTGCGCCCTGCGCGTGTGGCCGGTTCGTGGTTTCGCTGGCGCGGGGCGTGCGCCGTGGCGCGGGGTTCTCGTGTTGCGTGGGTTTCTCGGTTCCGGGTGCGGGGGTGCCAGCTGGTGGGCGGGTGCGCGGGGTGCGGGTTGTGGGTGGGCGGCCTGTGCTGGTGATGGTCCGCGCGTGGCGTGGGTTCGCGGGGTCTCTGCGGTTTCGTGGGTGGGCGCTGTCGTGCTGGGCGGGTGCTCGTGGTGTGCGGAGTTCGCTGGGTTCGGGGTGCGGGGGTCTCGGGGGTCGGTGGTCGTGATGCACGGGTCTCGGTTTGTGGTTGGCGGCTGTGCGGGTGGGCGGGTGCGTGGGTTCGCGGGGTCTCGGGTTCGTGGGGAGGCGTGGGGGGCGCCGGCTGCTCTTGTGGGCGGGTGCGCGTGTGGGGGCGCGTGCTGGGGATGCTGGGTGATGGGGGTGAGCGGGTGGAGGGGATAGGTAGAGAGGGGGTAGAGGTTAGTGGGTGGGAGTATGCAGGGTGGGTGGGTGATAGTGTGAGAGGGGAGAGGGTTGGAGAATGGAAAGAGTGGGCTACAGGTAAGATGTTGGAGGGAAGTGGTTTGGAGGGTGAGAGGGTGGGAGGGATGGAGTTAGAGGGTGGGAGGATGGGAGGGTGAGGGGGGGTAGAGGATGAGAGGGGTGAGAAGGTTTGGAGGGTCGGAGGGTGAGGGGGCTAGAGGGTGGGGGGTTTATATGGTGGGGAGGGGTTGGAGGGTTGCGATGTGAGGGTTGGGGACTAGAGGGGGGGGATCGGTAGAGTGAAAGTTGTAGGGTTCGGAGTTGGAGGATGGGAGGGTGAGGGGGTTAGAGGGTGAGGGGGTTAGATGGTGGGAGGGTTGGAGGATGGGATGGTGAGGGGGTCAGAGGGAATAGGGAAATTAGAGTGCCTTCCCTATACTTTTCCCTATCAGCTACTTCCTTTCAAGGGATTTTAGATTGTACTCATTCCAATTACTAGACATTAAATGCCGGTATTGTTATATATTATCAATACTTCCCTGTGTCGGGATTGGTTTGGGTCGAGATTGGTTAAGGTCGGTATTAGTTTGGGTCGGGATTGGGTAATTTGCGTGCCTGCTCCCTTCCTTGGATGTGGTAGCTGTTTCTCTGGCTCCCTCTCCAGGCACCTTTCCCTATCAGCTACTTCCCTAAATTGGTGAAGCTAGAGCCCCTTTCTTTAGCCTTTCCTGTTTGCCATCTTAGGTAACTTTGAGAAGGATAAACTCACTTGAGAACCTCACGGACCCAAGTTAGGGAAGACATATAGGAAACCCTAGTGAAAGGTCACGTTGCTGTACTACTTAATGGGCCCAATTCATTTTCAGCATGCAGGTCTCCCACATGCACAACACCACTTTATTGCTGAACTAATGACATGCCTTTGGTGCAAAATTTCCATGGCGTGTGTGTGTGAAGGATAAGGTTGGATTTTGTGTGTGTAGGTGTGTGTGTGTGTGTGTGTGGTGGTGGGGGGGTGTGGGTGTGTGGGGGGGGGGTAGGGGGGGGAGGGGGTGGGGTGGGGGTTGGTGGTGGCGGAGGGGGGGGTGGGGTTTGGGGGGGGGAAAGTGAGCAAAAGGAAGACTAGCAGGATGCACCAAAAGGGAGAAGGGGGGGGGAGTGGCGGAGGGGGGGGGGGGGGGGGGGGGGGGGGGGGAAGTTAGGTGTATTCTTATGGCTTGCCTCTTGTGTGCTTGGATCACGACTCTACTCAGGTTTATGTACTCTGCCCACCGGGGGAAATAAATCACTACACAGTTTAGCACACACATGTTTGGTGATGGTCCCCTTGGCTCCAGCAGGCCTCAAACAGAAGTTGCTCCAGGGTTGCGACCCAGCCCTCGGGCTCTACACCGCAATCGATATCTAGGTACAAAGGTTATCATCACTTGACAATATATTGCAACAGAGACTTAGTTTCATCTTAAAAAGTGTGAAACAGGGTGCAGATCTCCTGGATCCACATGTGATGTACAGAAGTCCCTCTAGACTCCTGCAGCCCGCTTGATGCACATTTGGAACCCAGTAGAGCCCCAGGAAAAATGTAATCATCATTATACATGTATGTCGGCTTGTCTTCACAGTTTCATTCGTGGGCTACGTCTGGCAGCTTCCAACCAGCTCCAACAGCCAGCCAATGGGTCTAGCCCAAAACTTTGAGTTGTATTGAAACCCCGAAATGTCAACTTTCAGACGCATTAGCTGTATTCAGGTTTGGACCAAGGACGGGAGAAAGGAGCTGCCTAGAAGTTGCTGCGCATAGCAAAAAAAAAAAAGTGCACCGCTCTTCTCATCCTTGCAAACACACACTCACTCTCTCACACAAATACACACACACTCCCTACAAATACAACAACACCCACCTCGACATCACACAACACAAACAATGCACATCACCCACAACAAGACACACACCAAAACTGACGACTCACCACTCACTCACACATACACACACTGGCATAAATACACACCCACTCACACAAATACACATACATTCACATGAAAACACACATTCACACATACACTGACATACAGACTCACTCACTAACACATGCACACACAAACTGACATACACACACGAATAACACTGGCAGCATCAGCTCGCCACACGCCTTTGACACACACACAGTCCACACAACTTTGACACACTATCACGCACAGGCACGCACTTTGACACACAGATACAGTCAAACAAAAGAGCTGGCTTACCTGTGAAAGACGAAAACGAAGAAAATATTGCCGAAGCAACTTATACACACACACAGATACAGACAGTGGCTTCTCTGTGAAAGACGAAAACAGAGAAAAATATGGCTGAAGCAACTTATACTGTTCGTCCTGGGTGTGTATTACGGGTAATACAAAGGGCGCCGATTAACATTTTGGGCGTGTTGAGTCATGAACACCCCCTTGCAAGTTTTGTACCGCTTTAGAAGTACGCAATCTTCGCCTCTGTAATCGGGTGGGGGTGCTCGCAACTGCAAATTTTCGCGGACCAACCTTCCAAAGTTCAAGTATGGCAGACCAATTAGCTAAAACGACTGGAAACCTGGCAATCGTGTTGCTGAGTCTCTTGCGACCTGTGCACAAGCTGTGTCATGGTTTCATTACAGCCTCACCCATAGCATTGAACTCAAGCGCTGTGACGTTTCCTGGCGTCATAAAGCACACACACACAGCCAGCTTACCTGTGAAAGACTAAAACAGGGGGAAATATTGCCGAGGCAACTTATGCACACACACACACACAGCAGCTTACCTGTGAAAGACAAAGACGGAGAAAAATATTGCCGATGCCTCCTCTCTGTGGAGGAAGCGAAGGGGGCTAGGGAACACCGCTGTTACATAATAGAAGACGGTGCCCAGGAACACAGAACGCCATGAGAGTGTTGGAGCACTGGCTTCGTGTGGCTCCTGAGTGTGTCCAAGGTGTGAGTGTACAAATGAATATCATTAATGTAAGGTGTTTGTAGTGGGCAAGAGGATCAAAGACTAATAATACCACAACCACAACCAAGACCACAACTACACCATGAAAGCATTGGAGCACTGGCTTAGTGTGGTTCCTGAGTGTGTTTAAGGTGTGAGTATTGCTAGAAGAAGGAAAAGCACAAGCATCAGAATCACAGCAAGAAGCTCAAGCACAACCATCAAAACCACCACAACAAGCGCAAGCACAACCATCAGAACCACAAGCACAAGCACAAGCACAAACAGCAAAATCACAACAACAAGCAAAACTACCAGAGCCACAACGACAGGCACAACCATCAAAATCAAAAGCATCACAATAACAAAGTGGCCTTCAAAATAAATAAAAACGCAAGCACATGCACAACCATTCCAATCACAAACATTATAAGCACAACCATTCCAAACACAATCACAAGCGTCACAATTACACGCTTGAATGCTTACCTTGTTGACTCCGTAGTATTGACAGATGAGGTCAAAGCAGAACTTGCTGGCACTGCAGCAGCAGGACAGTGGATGTAACAGGTGGGTGTACAGGACCGGTGTACATGTGGGAGTACATGTGGGTGTACGGGAACGGTGTACAGGTGTACATGTGGGTGTACATGTGGGTGTACGGGAACGGTGTACAGGTGTACATGTGGGTGTACATGTGGGTGTACGGGAATGGTGTACAGGTGTACAGGTGGGTGAACATGTGAATGTACGGGAACGGTGTACAGGTGTGCATGTGGGTGTACATGTGGGTGTACGGTAACGGTGTACGGTTACATGTGTGTGTTACATGTGGGTGTAATTGTGTGTCAGGAACGGTGTACAGGTTTACATGGGGTGTACATGTGGGTGTACGGATACGGGGTCAGGTTAGCATGTGGTTGTACAGAACGGTGTTACGTTTACATGTGGGTGTAAATGTGGGTGTACGATTTGGGTGTACGGGAACGCAGTGTACATGTGGGTGGATACATGTGGGGGTCCGGAAAGGTGTAGAGCAAAGGGTTACAACAGTGGGTGACATGTGGGAGTGTAGGGGCGAACGGTGGTGTACAGTGGTAACAGTTGGTGGTGTTACACATGTGGGTATAATAGCACAGTAAAACTGTACAGGAACGGGTGTACAGGTGTACATGTGTGTTGTACTGTGGGTGTACAGGAACGGTGTAACAGGTGTTACATGTGGGTGTAAATGTGGGTTGACAGGAACGGTGTACAGGTGTTACATGTGGGGTACAGGAAACGGGGCTGTACATGTGTACATGTGGTGTACATGTGGGTGTACAGGAACGATGTTACATGTGGACATGTGGGTGTACAGGAACGGTGTACAGGGTAACTGTGGGTGTACATGTGGGGTACAGGACGGTAGTAAGGTGTACCTGTTGGGTTCTGTACATGTGGTGTACAGGTGAGTGTACAGGAACGGTCTGTTACAGGTGTACCCTGTGGGGTACCGTGGGTGTACAGGAACGGTGTACGGTGTACATGTGGGTTGTAATGTGGGTGTACAGGAAACGGTGTTTTGTAAGGTGTACATGTGGGTTGTACATGGGCGTGTCACCAGGAACGGTGTTTTTGTACAGGTGACATATTGTGGGTGTACATGTGGGTGTACAGGAAGGTTTGTTACCAGTGTACATTGTGGTGTGTACAGGAAACGGTTACAGTGTTCCATGTGGGTTGTAATGTGGGTTGTTGGTAAACAGAACGGTGTAACAAAGTACAGTGGGTGTACAGAATGGTGGTACAAGGTGACATGTGGGTGTACATGTGGGTGTACATGTGGGTGTACATGTGGGTGTACAGGAACGGTGTACAGGTGTACATGTGGGTGTACATGTGGGTGTACAGGAACGGTGTACAGGTGTACATGTGGGTGACAGGGGTGTACGAGAACGGGTACAGGTGGAACTGTGGTTGTGTACATGTGGGTGTACAGGAACGGTGTACAGGTGTACATGTGGGTGTACAGGAACGGTGTACATGTGTACATGTGGGTGTACATGTGGGTGTACAGGAACGATGTACAGGTGTACATGTGGGTGTACAGGAACGGTGTACAGGTGTACATGTGGGTGTACATGTGGGTGTACAGGAACGGTGTACAGGTGTACATGTGGGTGTACATGTGGGTGTACATGTGAGTGTACAGCGAACCGTGTGTACAGGTGTACATGTGTGTGTACCATGATGGGCTGTACAGGAACGGTGTCCAGGTGTACATGGGGTGTAAATGTCGGGGTAACAGGAACGGTGTACAGGTGTACATGTGGGTGTAAATGTGGGGTACAGGAAACGGTGTACAGGTGTAACATGTAGGTGTAATGTGGGTGTCCAGGAACGGTGTACAGGTTGTTGTAACTGGGGTTACATGTGGGTTGTACAGGAAGGTGTACAGGTGTACATGTGGGCTGTACAGTGGGTGTACAGGAACGGTGTTACAAAATGTACATGTGGGTGTACAGATGGTGTACAGGTGTACATTGTGGGTGTACATTGTGGGTGTACATGTGGGTTCTGTACATGTTGGGCACCGGGAACGGTGTACAGGTGTACATTTGGGTTGTAACATGTGGGTTTGTACAGGAACGGTTGTACAGTTGTACATGTGGGTGTACATGTGGGTGTACAGGAACGGTGTACAGGTGTACAGTGGGTGTAAAGGTGGTTTGCACATGACGGTGTACAGGTGTACATTGTGGGTTGTACCAGGAACACGTGTTGTAACAGGTGTACGGTGGGTGTTACAGGGGGGTGTACAGGGAACGGTGTGACAGGTGACATTTGGGTGTACATGGGGTTGTTGTACAGAACGGTGTACAGGTGTACATGTGGGTGTACATGTGGGTGTACAGGAACGGTGTACAGGTGTGCAGGTGGGTGTGCAGGACCGGAGTACAGGTGGGTGTACAGGGTGTGCAGGAGAGTGGGGAAATGGGGTACACAGGTGGTGAGGCTGCAATGCAATTTCTTTGCAAATGATAACGCCTTGCCACGGGGCGTGAGGTTGAAGGAAACTTCCCGTTTGCTTGCAATGGGGAAGGTTACTGTGGGTTTTGCTTACCAGACCGCTAATGCGCCTGAGCTTTGTCTACCTTTTTTCTTTTTTTCACCGCCTTCACACCTCTTAATGCTAATCTAAACGCTTATCTAAAAGAGAGAAATCCAAGGCTGCACAAGTCGTATTGCCTGCTTTTTGCCTCATGCCCCCCCCCCCCCCCCCCTTGACGCTTATCTCCCTCGGCCACGCCTGTTCCGACTGTATTTTCCTTTCTATTCTAGCTCAATGCCCCATGAATACACGCTAAACCAAGTACAAGTAGCATATAGGCACTGTTTTGTTTTATAGGGGGGGGGGGGGGGGGGGGGGGGGGGGGGGGCTACGTGTAGCAGCTTCTAGGCAGCTCCCTTTCCTTTGCCCTTGGACCAAACCTCAAGCTAGCTAGTGTATCTGAAAGCTGACATGACAGGCATTCAAATAAAGCTGGAAGCCTAGCCTTGGCCCAGTGCCTGGCTAATGGAGCTGGGCAGAAGCTGCCATGCTACACCCAATACAAGTGCATGTTGGAGCAAGATAGACTCACCAGCCTGGCATTGTTCCTACAGCGCATTCGCATGCCACCCAGCAACTTTCACCACCACCCATTCCTACCCCCCCCACACACACACCCCTACACCCCCTCCCACCCACTCCTACCCCCCACACTTCCACACACCAAATACACCAAATACTGCGCAACCATTACATCAACAAGTTCCCTTTGTCGGGGCACGCGGATCTATCGTCTCCAAAAAAGCATGGAACAGGGGAAGGGGGAGGGTAAAAAGCTGTTCGCTAAACAAAAAGGAATGATAGCCTGGGGGGGCGTGGTTATTTAAGGGAACCAGACGTATGCGGGCAGCAAAGAACGGTTTCTACCGCCTTCAACTGGACACAGCTACCAATAGTGTGGTGGACCAATACCTGCAACGCTCAGGTGACCGGTTGAGGGGGAATCAGAACCCCCCCCAAACCCCCGCTTGGTTTCGGTGTGTTTTTCTATTGTTGCTCTACACATCTCTTGAGCAAGATAGACTCACCAGCCAGACATTGTGCCTACAACGATAGGGGCAAGAGCGACACCAGGGAAGAGCTCGGATGCGATGTCGACCTGGTGAGGGTCGGGATTTGGATTCAAGGGGGTAGGTGGTGTAAGGGGTCAGGAGGTGGATCTTCCACCCCACAGAAGGGGGGGGGGGGGGGGGGCTTCTGCCAAGGGGGAGGGCTCTGCCAAAAGCACAATGCTCAACAAGTACCGTGCAAATCAACCTATCTTGCTCATTATCCAGTTGGCCCTGTTGCATGCAACACAGGCTCTTGCTACATGTTGCCTAAAAGGTCAACACTGTGCTCAAAACGTTTTATAAAAGAATAGAAAAAATCTTGCTGGCCTAATAATATCACTTAGATTCAGGCCCTACTCTGCAGTCAAAACTTAGATTCAGGCCCTAACTAACTTGTAGCCAAAATAGGGATGAACGTAGGGTTTGATGAGTGCCAAACAAAGCAATCTACCTTGCTCATTATCCAGTTGGCCCTGTTGCATGCAACGCAGGCTCTTCCTACATGTAGCCTAACAGGTTCACACTGTGCATTTTTTAATAAAATAACAGACAAATTATTGCCGGCCAAATAGATCACTTTGATTCAGGCCCTAATCTGTAGTCGAAATAGGGATAAATGTAGGGTTTGATGAGAGCCAAACAAAGCCACCTACCTTGCTCATTATCTGATTGGCCCTGTTGTATGCAACACAGGCTCTTGCTATTGCCTGCGAATGATTTAAACATGGCCGTAAGTTCAAGGGTTCGTAAAAGTCACTGTTTTGTGTGCAGCGCGTCGCCATTCCATCGCTGCATGGGTCCGCCAAAACTAAATAAAAATGCCACCCCAAACTCCCAGGGCTCCGCGCTTCGCGCGGTTCGGGGAGCAGCGCGTTGCACTGGGGTCGCACCGAGTTGCTCAGTTTGCGACTCGTTGCACTAAGAAGAGAAAAGTGGTAAAGTATGCAAGATATGGATATTTGATGAAACCAAGATTAGAGCGCGCTCGGGATGTTCTTTTCCAGCGTGCGCTAATAAATAACTATATGTATGTGTATATAAAATTTAAAAATAACAATAATATATAATAAAATATAATCATACTACTACTACTACTACTACTACTACTACTACTACTACTACTACTTATAATAATAATAATAATAATAATAATAATAATAATAAGGCTCTTGCTATTCCCTGCAAGGGCATGAGGTGGTCATGAGGGGAGTGGGCGGGCAAGAGGTTACGCGGAGGGAATCTGATTATTATTCCAGTTGGGGCTATGAACACAAATATCTTACAGCATGAAGCACAAAGCACGAAGCATGAATCACTAATTAAATTACAAAGTACAAATTACTAATTCCAACCACGAATGACTACTTACGTAGTATGAATCACGAAGTACTGCGTACGGATGCTGAAGTACAAATCACGAATCACTAAGCATGAATGAATAAGTAAAAATCACGAAGGACTAAGTGCGAATTACTGAGTATGAATCACAATTTACGAAGTACAAATCCCAAATCACAAAGCAGCAATCCCAAATCACAAACCCAATGCTGTCACAGTAAGCTGTAGCACACGCCAAGCACTGCATCCACACCTCCACCCTGACCCCCACCCCCATCCTCACCCCATTCCCACCTCCACCCTCACCCTCATCGCCATCTCCACCCCGACCTTGCCCCCCGACCCCACACCCACCCTCACCCTCACCCTGCCCCCCACCCCAACCCCAACCCCACCCTCCACCCCAACCCCACCCTGGCACTCTCACCTTGACTGGTCTGAACTTAAACAGCCTGGAAGGAATGTTGTAGGGAGAGTAGTTCATGGCCCACCTGCAGCACAAGGGTTTAATGACTCAGTGAGGGCTTCACGGGCCTAAATAGGGGGCTTATAGCCATCCAGCGGATGATTTGGATTTGGGTTTCGTAGTTTGTAGTTTGTACCTCCACTTTTTCAGGCAAAATTTCTGAGAATAATCATATCAGGAATTATCAGAATTCTTGATCCTCGGGCCAAAATGTCAAGTTCTCGAGCCAAATTCTCAGGCCAAATGGCCAAATTCTCAGGCTAAGTTCTCAATTTCGAACTACAAACCACAAAGTATTTTGAAAACCGAAATCCAAATCATATGCTGAATGGCTGTAAGGGTATAAACGATGGACAGACTCGCACTGAGACTTTCGAGTAGGGACCACCAGGTTCCACCTACCAGCTCGCCATACAACAGACCGCACACGCACGCACGCACACGCACACATACACACACAAACACCACTCCCCAACGCATGTTCTAACCAACAACCGCCAGCCAACAGACCGCACACACAAGCACACATAGACACACACAAACTTCACCTACACATGTTCTACCCAACAACCGCACTGAGACTGCCAAATAGGTAGCACCAAGTTCCACCTACCAGCTTGTGAGCCAACAGAGACCCAAGTAGTTGCTTGTGAGTATTCCTAGTGGGACTTTTTCGGGATTCTGCACAGCACATGCACCTTCACCCCAGCCCACCCCCACCACTACTCCCCTACCCATACCACTGCCCCCCCCCCCCCCCCCCCCCACACACACACACACACACAACCCACCCGACTTCACGCGTCTCCCACGCAAAGACTCGCACTGAGACTTTCAAGTAGGTACCACCAGGTTCCACCTACCAGCTTGCCATCCAACATACCGCACACGCACGCACGCACACAAACACACACAT
This sequence comes from Chlamydomonas sp. ICE-L, assembly GCA_013435795.1. Taxonomy (NCBI): domain Eukaryota; kingdom Viridiplantae; phylum Chlorophyta; class Chlorophyceae; order Chlamydomonadales; family Chlamydomonadaceae; genus Chlamydomonas; species Chlamydomonas sp. ICE-L. Next base: position 194,230 of record JACBWV010000223.1, on the reverse strand, counting down.
AAATACACGCACCACTCTCCAACACATGTTGTACCCAACAACCGCACCGAGACTGACAATTAGTTACCACAAAGTTCCACCTACCAGCAGGTCAGCCAATAGAGCGCACACACACACAAGCACACACACATACAAACACCACCTACACATGTTCTACCCAACAACCACACTGAGACTGCCAAATAGGTACCGCTAAGTTCCACCTACCAGCTGGCCACCCAACAGAGGCCCAAGTAGTTGCTTGTGAGTATTCCTAGTGGGACCTTTTCGGGATTCTGCAAAGAAGACGACCGAGGGCAAGGCATTATGAGAAATGTATTGAGAATGCTCAACCGCTGAACAGCATCTTGACATGCCTTGAAACCCAGTTATGTGTTGTTCGAGGCGTTTGTGCATGTGCATGTGTATGATATTCATGTGCATGGCTGCAGAATAAGCATGCAAGATGTTTGTGCATGTGCATGCATAAGTGGATGAGTATGTGTATGTGCATGACTGTTGTGCAACACATTCTTGAGGAGGAGATCCCTGCTCAACTTATCCTCAGCCAGCACGCTCCCCTCAGGCAAAACACATATTTGGTGCCAATCCCCTACTATTCATATTCCTATCCACATACCCATACAACACATTCAAAAGGTGAAGGTCCCTGATCAAGTTATTCGGTTTTTCTCAGCCTAACATACTCCCCTCAGGCCACAAACCTCAGGTGCTAATCTCTTGCTATGCCTACAATAATACTCATACGCATATGGATATACCTATACCTATACTCATACTCGTACACATACCTATACTCATACTCGTACACATACCTATACTCATACTCGTACACATACCTATACTCATACTCGTACACATACCTATACTCATACTCGTACAAATACTCATACTCGTAACAATACCTTATACTCATACTCGTCACTACCTATACCTCATAATCTTACCCCAACTATACTCATACTCGTTACACATACCTTTTACTCATACTCGTACACATACCAATATTCATACTTCGTTCACATACCTATACCATACACGTTACACATACCTATACTCATACTCGTACAAATACCTATACTCATACTCGTACACATACCTATACTCATACTCGTTCACACATACCTATACTCATACTCGTACACATACCTATACTCATACTCGTACAAATACCTATACTCATACTAGTACAACATACCATTACTTAATACTCGTACACATAACTAATCATTACTGTTAACCACATACCATACCCATACTCGTACACAATCCTAACTCATACTGAGAACACATACCTATACTCATACTCGTACACATACATATACTCATACTCGTACACAAACCTATACTCATACTCGTACACATACCTATACTCATACTCGTAACAACCTATATCATAATCGTTACACATAACTATACGCATAATTGACCACATACCTATAACTCATACTCGTACACATACCTATAATCAACTCGTCCACATCCGTATACCCAATACTAGTACAAATACCCTATAATCATAATCGTAAATACCTATACTCAAACTCGTACACATACCTTACTCATATTCATTCATACCTATAATCATATTACTCGTACACCATTACTATACTCATACTCGTACACATACTATATACTCATACCGGACACATAACCTATAACTCATACTCGTACATACCTTATCATACTCGTACCCTAACCTATACTCTACTCGTACACAAACTATACTTCATTACTCTACACATACCTATACTTCATACTCGTACACAGGACCTATACTCATACGGTACACATACCTATATCATAATCGTAAACATACCTATACTCCTACTCGTACACCATAACTATACTCATACTCGTACACAGGACCTATACTTCATACGTCGTACAAATACATATCCTCATACTCGTAACACATTACCATCTCCTACTCGTAACAAATTACCTATACTAATACTCGTACCACACACTCTTATACTACATACTCGTACACATAACCTATTACTAATACTTTCGTACCCCATACCTATTACTCATACTCGAACACATTCCTATACTCATACTCGTACACATACCTTATACTCATACTCGTACTACACATAAACTATAATCATACTCGTTAACATACTATACATACTATAACATTTTTACCTATACTGTACACATACCTATAACTCTACTCTAACACATCCCTTTACCTCATACTCATACACATACCTGTACTCATACTCGTACACATACCTATACTCATACTCGTACACATACCTATACTCATACTCGTACACATACCTATACTCATACTCGTACACAGACCTATACTCATTACTAGTACACATTTACAGTAATCATACTCGTTACCACATACCTATACTCATACTCGTACACATACACATATATATACTCGTACACATACATATACCTACGCCGGTACACATACCTTACTCATACTCTACACATACCTATACTCATACTCGTTCACACATACCTATACTCATACTCGTACACTACCTATACCCAGTACTCGACACTACCTATACTCATACTCGTACACATACCTATACTCATACTCGTACACATACCTATACTCATACTCGTACACATACCTATACTCATACTCGTACACATACCTATACTCATACTCGTACACATACCTATACTCATACTCGTACACATACCTATACTCATACTCGTACACACTACCTATACTCATACTTGTACACATACCACGTGGTGTGCAACACATTTGAAAGGTGGAGGTCCCTGATCAAGCTATTCAGTTGTTGTCAGCCTAACATGCTCCTCTCAGGCCACACCCCTCCTCAGCCCCTGATATGCGTATACTTATACCCATATCCCTAGTACATTGTAAGGTGGAGCTCCCTGATCAACTTATTGCCAGCCTGGCTGCTCCTCTCAGGCCACACTCCTCCTAAGGTGCCAATCCCCTGCTATTCCTATTCCTACACCCAGACTCATAACAACACATTTGAAAGGTGGAGGTCCCTGATCAAGCTATTCAGTTGTTGTCAGCCTAACATGCTCCCCTCAGGCTACAAACCTCCTTAGGTGCCGGCCCCTGCCATGCTTATACCTATACCCATACAACAAATTCTGAAGGTGAAGGACCCTGGTCGAGTTATTCAGTTATTTTCATCCTAACATGGTCCCCTCAGGCGACACCCCTCCTAAGGTGCCAGCCCCCTGCTACGCCTATACCCATACCAATACAACACTTTCTTAAGGATCCTGACCAATGTATTCAGTTGTTGTCAGCCTAACATGCTCCTTTCAGGCTACAAACCTCCTTAGGTGCTAGCACCCCGCTACGCCTATACCTTTACCCATACAACACATTCGGAAGGTGAAGAACCCTGATCGAGTTATTAAGATATTATCAGCCTAACATGCCATCAGGCCACAAACTTCTGAGGCACCAATATCCTGCTATACCAATACCAACACCCATTGGTGGTTGGCCCCAGTGCAAGCAAACGGGCTGGTCCCCTCAACCTCACGCCTCCCAATATGGTGTACTACTTATTTATTTGCCGACATCTATATTCAAGCACAAACTCATACCCAATCCCCTACTTTACCTTGCCCATACCCATGGCCACAGTCAATTCTCTGTTATACCCATACCTGAACCCAATTCCCTGCTTTACCTACCCCTGTACCCTTACCCATGCCCTTACTCACACCCATACATATACCTATCAAGGCAGTTGAGAAATGAAACCGCTGGCATGCTACATGGTGGAGGCATGAAGTGGGGGGAGGCACATGAGACCCATGGATCCATCATCTCCCAGAATTTCACCTTCTTGGGGTTTTCAAGCACAAGGAATGACACACTTTGAGACAGAATGACACACTATGACACAAATAGACAGCATGAGGACATGGGGTGAGCAAATGCGACCCGTGCACACCATGGCACATACATTCATGAATGCTTGCTTGATGCAATTTTGCTTGTTTGCGGCAATATTGCCTATTTAATTGTGAAGATTAGTTGGAAGACCCCTCCCGGATGTTAAGGAGCGGGCTTGTCTTGGGTCAACAATTGCCTGCTGGTGACAATGTAATGTAATGCAACCTAATGTAGCGTAATGTAATGCAATGCGATGCGATGTAATGTAATGTAATGTAATGTAATGCAATGCAATGCAATGTCATGTCATGTCATGTCATGTCATGTATTGTCATGTCATGTCATGTCATGTCATGTCATGTCATGTAATTCGCATTTAAAAACTGAGACTCCATGGCACCTGGCAGATTCGCAGTCAACAATAGACAAGCTAAGAATAAGCATGACTCATCAGCTGGGGCTTCATGTGGCCAAGGGACCTCAATGAATCCAAGACACATGATCACACCAATACAAATGTGTGATTAAACTGTCTTTACCCATATGGTTACAAACTGTACTTCATGGTTGTGTGCATGTGTTTGTACTTCCCATGATCACACGCCTGCAGATGATAGCTGATGGACAATGCAATCAATTCCCACCATGAGCCAACTGAGAGCAGCAGATTATTCTGAAATTAGGCATGAGTCACCCTCCTGCAGGTCAGGGAGAACCCCCAGTTGTATTCAGTAGGTGGGTTGGTTTTGACCAGCCACCTACCACCCATGCACCACCTAGTCATAAAATCGCACATGAAGTGCGCATGAATAATTGCTTGTGGGAACCTAACAGTGTGGATACCAAGGGGCTTAACTGGAGATGCACGTCCCACAGCCGTAGCTCATCCAGATCTTGACCACTTTCAGATCCGGAACGCGACCCCACTCACCATTATCAACACCGCGGTCAGTGTGCCCCCACCGAAGCCGGCTATGAAAGTTACTATAAAATGAGCTAGGAACGATATCTGCTTGATTTCGGGGACGAGGTTCGCGCTGTACAGCGAGAGACCCAGGATTGTCCATTTCGTATCCACCGTCCGCCATAGTGCGTTTACAGCTAGTAGGGAGGATCTGACTTGCGCGAGGGGTTCATTCCAGTCCATGGCGAGATTGGCATTGGCGAGGGTGCGAAAAAGCTAGGGAAGGGGCTAGGGGCATGGAAATATAGCAGCCGTTGAGGTGCGCTGTCCTCTTGTCAGAATGCCAGGTACTCGCGGGTACTCGTAAGATGACCCATCATCGGTAGCCATCAATAACTCGAACCCTAGAAGGATCAGGGCGTACTCTGCGCAGGAGTGATCAATAAGCCTCCTGGCTTCTCTGTAACACACAGGAAAAGGAGTTAGGGAGCGCGCTTTAGGGTAGGGCCAATCTGCACACGTCACCGACTGCTGTTTAGTCGGGTAGTGTCGGCTGACAACTAAGCGACTGATAGTCAATCAAGTAGTGCCGTAATCTAACTAATTCCAAGTCTAGTGGACGACAATTACCGTCCTTGGTCAAGGGACGCGCAACCGCGGATCGTCGGACAGAAGGTCTTCGGACAGCTATTCAATATCTTAACTATACAAGCCTAATGCCAGCCACAGGTACTGCCTCTGAGCACGTACTTTCGGGGGGGTCTTCAGGGTCTCGAGGCCGGGACAAGGATATGTCGCTGGGGCCGGGCTGGGGTCTTCAGGGTCTTGAGGCCGGGACAAGGATATGTCGCGGAGGCCGGGCTGGGGTCTTCAGGGTCTTGGCAAATCAGGGTCTCGGGTCGCGACAAGGATATGTCCGACAGGGCGATGCGGGGAATCAAAGACAACTCACGTAGAGGAGACTGGGACAAGAGACGGGACTCCAGGGGTGACTCTTGACTCGGGGTTACAAGTGAATTAAGATATAATTAAAGACTCAGGCGTAGGCACTCTATTTATAGCTTTTCCCATCGGAATATTCCTAAAGAACATTCCTCGAACATTCCTTCGAATATTCCCAATTGGATCTGCTCTCAAAGGGTCGCTCCCAAACGGACCTTTCCCTAGGAATATCCCCCACGGAACATTCCATCGGCCAACTAGATCTTGGATCGGGAACATTGGACGGACCCCTGCTATTGCGACGGAACCTTACGCAGGTCCTCGCCCAAACTACAACTCAAAGCTCTCATATCTGACTGTACTGCGCTACGTGCGTGTATCTTTGTGTCACACCCGAATCGTGGTGTAACACTCACCCCCACTACCTCAAGCAAATGATGCCCTCATCATTAGAACTGAACCCTGAGACTTTCTACTAGGAGAAAAGAACAAAAAAAAATACATTAATCTTGGCTTGGATCTTGGACTTGAAATCTTGGACTTGGACTTGGATCGTGGACACTCGGACTTATTACTACTTATCTACTATGTACCGGAAAGTGCAGGTACTTGTATCAGGGTCCTATGCTACTACAACCGTTCTATTTAGTCCAAAAAAATATTCCTCGGGGGGCACGGGTGAGTACAAAAAAAACTAAATAGAATGTAGTCCACATCAAGGCGCACGCCTGGGGCGTGAGCTGGTGCCAGGTAGGCGGTGAGGTCGCTGGTGGCTGTTACCATCAGTGTCCTCGTAGTCCTCGCCCTGCTGGTTGTTGAGCAAGGGCCGGAGGGGGGACTCATTGTCCATGGGCTCTTCAGTAACCCTGGTGTAGGGCCCTGGTGGCACAAAGTGTCCGGGTGTGCAGTGCGGCAAGCATTGTATCAAGACTGGAGCTTGAGCTGCAAGTGTGGGTCTAAGACAACTCATGGCTCGTATCAATTTTTTTTTTTTCAGGGTCTAGACGTCTCTAGTTCCATTTTTTTTTCTTCTTCTAGGTAAATCATGTGTTCGAGGACTAGATCCCGATGGTGCCAGGTCTGCCTCGGGGTCTTGGGTCTTGGGTCGTGGGTCTTGGGTTCTAGGTTTCATGTTGTTCGATGGCCAGATCCCGGTGGTGCCAGGTCTGCCTCGGGGTCTTGGGTCTTGGGTCTTGGGTCTTGGGTCTTGGGTTCTAGGTTTCATGTTGTTCGATGGCCAGATCCCGGTGGTGCCAGGTCTGCCTCGGGGTCTTGGGTCTTGGGTCTTGGGTTCTAGGTTTCATGTTGTTCGATGGCCAGATACCGGTGGTGCCAGGTCTGCCTCGGGGTCTTGGTTTTTCTTGGTGACTTGTTACACCTCAGGGTTTTGGTATACCCTAGGACTGATGGCTTGGACTCGTTACACCTTAAGGACTTTGTACACCCTAGGACTGATGGCTTGAGACTAGTTACACCTCAGGGTTTTGGTTTACCCTAGGACTGATGGCTTGGACTGGTTACACCTTAGGGACTTTGTACACCCTACTACCCTAGGACTGATGGCTTGGAACGCACAACTGGATATTTCGGGAGATGGGTCAAGGGACAGAAGTGTGTAGTACGTTTTTTCTACCTTTGCGGATAGACAAAACGGACACAACACCCGCTTTTCCCAACTCTGCCCTTGAGGATACAACGTAGTGGATGGTTGTTTTGTTCCTTATGCTGCCCTTGAGGATGGAATATTGGTGATATTGTACCTTTCTTGGCTCGAGGATAGAACGTAGTGGATGGTTCTTTTGTTCCTTTATCCGGACGTCATGTACATGACCGAGACGGCAGTTTCAGATTTCACTACCAAATGCGTGCCGGAGAGATTACTTCCTGTTGTACCTCCCATAGCCCCATCGGCGGTTTTGGGCCTCCCTACATGGGCACTCTTGGGTCCAATGTCCAAGCTCTTGGCAACGGAAACACCCGTCATTGGCCCGCAAGTATTCCCTGCCCTCTGGGGTCAAAGGAGGAAGGGTCGTGCCATCCCCGTTCCTGTCTCCCTGCCTAGTTGAGCTTGGGAAGTACCCTTGTCGAATTGGGCTTGGGTTTTGTCCCCGCCTACTCGCATTTGGGTGTTGCCTCAATTGCTCGTGCATCTCTTGACCAACTTCTTCTCTCACGGCTTGGATGATCTGGAACATCTGATGCGGATCCAAGTGAAAAAATTGTTGATGCGGATGTTGTTGAAGTTGATGCGCATCATCCTCCATGTTATCCATGGTGACATCCTTTTGCCGGGGTTGGATGTCTAGAATCAATTGCTCCCTCAGTGCTTGCATGATTTGGGTTAGCTGGACTGGGTCTATGTGGGCGAAGTTCTGGAGTAGTTGACCGTTTCGGACAAGTGGCGCTAGGTCAGGTGTTTGCCCCACTTGCGGACATTGCTTAGCATTCACGTCTTTCATGCTCACGTCTTTCATGCTGAATCACAGGGGGTGTAGAGACGAGGAGCGGAGGGGAGAGTAACGTTTACCAAGGCTGGTAAACTTGTAGCCGTAGCTCGGCTTGTAGTCCAAGGGCTCTAGCTAATTCCTTCATATTTTCTATTTTAATGATATCTAGCTCCATGCGTCTCTGAAGGCCATGAGACTTGGTTGGGGGCTTGGCTAGGGCGAGAGGGCTGCGCGCTACCGGCATGTGGCCAGAGAGATGTCCAGCACTTCCGTATATTCTCCCGTGGCTGGCGAGCGCAGGCGTAGACTACGCCGCGTAGTAAGCGCCGCGTAGTAAGCAGCTTCGGGAGGGGTACAGGCTTGGGCTTAGTAAGCGGCTTTGCCTTGGGATCTGCAGCAGGGCCCAGTTTCTTCGAGGGTTTCGGAGACACTGCAAGGATACGAGAAGGGGTAGGTTACCGTTAGCGTGGGATCGAACCAAAAGCTCCGAAACCAACTTCGAGGGTTTCGGAGCTTTTGGTTCGATCCCACGCTAACGGTAACCTACCCCTTCTCGTAACCTTGCAGTGTCTCCGAAACCCTCGAAGAAACTGGGCCCTGCTGCAGATCCCAAGGCAAAGCCGCTTACTAAGCCCAAGCCTGTACCCCTCCCGAAGCTGCTTACTACGCCGCTTGCATCTGCCCAGAAGCCGCCTACTAAGCCCAAGGCGCGGACGACACCAGCAGCTGGAGTTTCAGCAGTTTCGGCAGTACAAAACCCTGTCCTTAGTACAGCTGCACCTACGGAGCCAGCTCAGATCACGCCCCCGCGCGCTACGGGATCTGCGAGTTCACGATCTCTTCCAACGTGGGTACTGCCATCAGTGCGAAGTACAGTCCACGTCGTACCACCTACTCCGGCTCCCACCAAGAAACGGCAGGCCGAGCAACGTGCCCCCGGCCCCGGTCTACAGTCGCCCCCCTCCAAGAAGCAGCAGACCGAGCCACGTGTCTCCGACCTTCTACAACAGGCTGACAAGGATCTCCAGCAGATCCAGCTTTGCACCTCCCAAATCGCCAGACTCCGCAAGGACATCGGGGTGCTCCATTCGGCAGCAGAAGTAACAGCCAGAGATTCTGACGAGATTATCCGCGGTCTATCTAGAGAGATCTACGACTTGAGGGGCGCACTCCAATTCGCCCACCTACAAGAAGCTCCGAAACCAAGTGTAACACACAGGAAAAGGAGTTAGGGAGCGCGCTTTAGGGTAGGGCCAATCTGCACACGTCACCGACTGCTGTTTAGTCGGGTAGTGTCGGCTGACAACTAAGCGACTGATAGTCAATCAAGTAGTGCCGTAATCTAACTAATTCCAAGTCTAGTGGACGACAATTACCGTCCTTGGTCAAGGGACGCGCAACCGCGGATCGTCGGACAGAAGGTCTTCGGACAGCTATTCAATATCTTAACTATACAAGCCTAATGCCAGCCACAGGTACTGCCTCTGAGCACGTACTTTCGGGGGGGTCTTCAGGGTCTCGAGGCCGGGACAAGGATATGTCGCTGGGGCCGGGCTGGGGTCTTCAGGGTCTTGAGGCCGGGACAAGGATATGTCGCGGAGGCCGGGCTGGGGTCTTCAGGGTCTTGGCAAATCAGGGTCTCGGGTCGCGACAAGGATATGTCCGATAGGGCGATGCGGGGAATCAAAGACAACTCACGTAGAGGAGACTGGGACAAGAGACGGGACTCCAGGGGTGACTCTTGACTCGGGGTTACAAGTGAATTAAGATATAATTAAAGACTCAGGCGTAGGCACTCTATTTATAGCTTTTCCCATCGGAATATTCCTAAAGAACATTCCTCGAACATTCCTTCGAATATTCCCAATTGGATCTGCTCTCAAAGGGTCGCTCCCAAACGGACCTTTCCCTAGGAATATCCCCCACGGAACATTCCATCGGCCAACTAGATCTTGGATCGGGAACATTGGACGGACCCCTGCTATTGCGACGGAACCTTACGCAGGTCCTCGCCCAAACTACAACTCAAAGCTCTCATATCTGACTGTACTGCGCTACGTGCGTGTATCTTTGTGTCACACCCGAATCGTGGTGTAACACTCACCCCCACTACCTCAAGCAAATGATGCCCTCATCATTAGAACTGAACCCTGAGACTTTCTACTAGGAGAAAAGAACAAAAAAAAATACATTAATCTTGGCTTGGATCTTGGACTTGAAATCTTGGACTTGGACTTGGATCGTGGACACTCGGACTTATTACTACTTATCTACTATGTACCGGAAAGTGCAGGTACTTGTATCAGGGTCCTATGCTACTACAACCGTTCTATTTAGTCCAAAAAAATATTCCTCGGGGGGCACGGGTGAGTACAAAAAAAACTAAATAGAATGTAGTCCACATCAAGGCGCACGCCTGGGGCGTGAGCTGGTGCCAGGTAGGCGGTGAGGTCGCTGGTGGCTGTTACCATCAGTGTCCTCGTAGTCCTCGCCCTGCTGGTTGTTGAGCAAGGGCCGGAGGGGGGACTCATTGTCCATGGGCTCTTCAGTAACCCTGGTGTAGGGCCCTGGTGGCACAAAGTGTCCGGGTGTGCAGTGCGGCAAGCATTGTATCAAGACTGGAGCTTGAGCTGCAAGTGTGGGTCTAAGACAACTCATGGCTCGTATCAATTTTTTTTTTTCAGGGTCTAGACGTCTCTAGTTCCATTTTTTTTTCTTCTTCTAGGTAAATCATGTGTTCGAGGACTAGATCCCGATGGTGCCAGGTCTGCCTCGGGGTCTTGGGTCTTGGGTCGTGGGTCTTGGGTTCTAGGTTTCATGTTGTTCGATGGCCAGATCCCGGTGGTGCCAGGTCTGCCTCGGGGTCTTGGGTCTTGGGTCTTGGGTCTTGGGTCTTGGGTTCTAGGTTTCATGTTGTTCGATGGCCAGATCCCGGTGGTGCCAGGTCTGCCTCGGGGTCTTGGGTCTTGGGTCTTGGGTTCTAGGTTTCATGTTGTTCGATGGCCAGATACCGGTGGTGCCAGGTCTGCCTCGGGGTCTTGGTTTTTCTTGGTGACTTGTTACACCTCAGGGTTTTGGTATACCCTAGGACTGATGGCTTGGACTCGTTACACCTTAAGGACTTTGTACACCCTAGGACTGATGGCTTGAGACTAGTTACACCTCAGGGTTTTGGTTTACCCTAGGACTGATGGCTTGGACTGGTTACACCTTAGGGACTTTGTACACCCTACTACCCTAGGACTGATGGCTTGGAACGCACAACTGGATATTTCGGGAGATGGGTCAAGGGACAGAAGTGTGTAGTACGTTTTTTCTACCTTTGCGGATAGACAAAACGGACACAACACCCGCTTTTCCCAACTCTGCCCTTGAGGATACAACGTAGTGGATGGTTGTTTTGTTCCTTATGCTGCCCTTGAGGATGGAATATTGGTGATATTGTACCTTTCTTGGCTCGAGGATAGAACGTAGTGGATGGTTCTTTTGTTCCTTTATCCGGACGTCATGTACATGACCGAGACGGCAGTTTCAGATTTCACTACCAAATGCGTGCCGGAGAGATTACTTCCTGTTGTACCTCCCATAGCCCCATCGGCGGTTTTGGGCCTCCCTACATGGGCACTCTTGGGTCCAATGTCCAAGCTCTTGGCAACGGAAACACCCGTCATTGGCCCGCAAGTATTCCCTGCCCTCTGGGGTCAAAGGAGGAAGGGTCGTGCCATCCCCGTTCCTGTCTCCCTGCCTAGTTGAGCTTGGGAAGTACCCTTGTCGAATTGGGCTTGGGTTTTGTCCCCGCCTACTCGCATTTGGGTGTTGCCTCAATTGCTCGTGCATCTCTTGACCAACTTCTTCTCTCACGGCTTGGATGATCTGGAACATCTGATGCGGATCCAAGTGAAAAAATTGTTGATGCGGATGTTGTTGAAGTTGATGCGCATCATCCTCCATGTTATCCATGGTGACATCCTTTTGCCGGGGTTGGATGTCTAGAATCAATTGCTCCCTCAGTGCTTGCATGATTTGGGTTAGCTGGACTGGGTCTATGTGGGCGAAGTTCTGGAGTAGTTGACCGTTTCGGACAAGTGGCGCTAGGTCAGGTGTTTGCCCCACTTGCGGACATTGCTTAGCATTCACGTCTTTCATGCTCACGTCTTTCATGCTGAATCACAGGGGGTGTAGAGACGAGGAGCGGAGGGGAGAGTAACGTTTACCAAGGCTGGTAAACTTGTAGCCGTAGCTCGGCTTGTAGTCCAAGGGCTCTAGCTAATTCCTTCATATTTTCTATTTTAATGATATCTAGCTCCATGCGTCTCTGAAGGCCATGAGACTTGGTTGGGGGCTTGGCTAGGGCGAGAGGGCTGCGCGCTACCGGCATGTGGCCAGAGAGATGTCCAGCACTTCCGTATATTCTCCCGTGGCTGGCGAGCGCAGGCGTAGACTACGCCGCGTAGTAAGCGCCGCGTAGTAAGCAGCTTCGGGAGGGGTACAGGCTTGGGCTTAGTAAGCGGCTTTGCCTTGGGATCTGCAGCAGGGCCCAGTTTCTTCGAGGGTTTCGGAGACACTGCAAGGATACGAGAAGGGGTAGGTTACCGTTAGCGTGGGATCGAACCAAAAGCTCCGAAACCAACTTCGAGGGTTTCGGAGCTTTTGGTTCGATCCCACGCTAACGGTAACCTACCCCTTCTCGTAACCTTGCAGTGTCTCCGAAACCCTCGAAGAAACTGGGCCCTGCTGCAGATCCCAAGGCAAAGCCGCTTACTAAGCCCAAGCCTGTACCCCTCCCGAAGCTGCTTACTACGCCGCTTGCATCTGCCCAGAAGCCGCCTACTAAGCCCAAGGCGCGGACGACACCAGCAGCTGGAGTTTCAGCAGTTTCGGCAGTACAAAACCCTGTCCTTAGTACAGCTGCACCTACGGAGCCAGCTCAGATCACGCCCCCGCGCGCTACGGGATCTGCGAGTTCACGATCTCTTCCAACGTGGGTACTGCCATCAGTGCGAAGTACAGTCCACGTCGTACCACCTACTCCGGCTCCCACCAAGAAACGGCAGGCCGAGCAACGTGCCCCCGGCCCCGGTCTACAGTCGCCCCCCTCCAAGAAGCAGCAGACCGAGCCACGTGTCTCCGACCTTCTACAACAGGCTGACAAGGATCTCCAGCAGATCCAGCTTTGCACCTCCCAAATCGCCAGACTCCGCAAGGACATCGGGGTGCTCCATTCGGCAGCAGAAGTAACAGCCAGAGATTCTGACGAGATTATCCGCGGTCTATCTAGAGAGATCTACGACTTGAGGGGCGCACTCCAATTCGCCCACCTACAAGAAGCTCCGAAACCAAGTGTAACACACAGGAAAAGGAGTTAGGGAGCGCGCTTTAGGGTAGGGCCAATCTGCACACGTCACCGACTGCTGTTTAGTCGGGTAGTGTCGGCTGACAACTAAGCGACTGATAGTCAATCAAGTAGTGCCGTAATCTAACTAATTCCAAGTCTAGTGGACGACAATTACCGTCCTTGGTCAAGGGACGCGCAACCGCGGATCGTCGGACAGAAGGTCTTCGGACAGCTATTCAATATCTTAACTATACAAGCCTAATGCCAGCCACAGGTACTGCCTCTGAGCACGTACTTTCGGGGGGGTCTTCAGGGTCTCGAGGCCGGGACAAGGATATGTCGCTGGGGCCGGGCTGGGGTCTTCAGGGTCTTGAGGCCGGGACAAGGATATGTCGCGGAGGCCGGGCTGGGGTCTTCAGGGTCTTGGCAAATCAGGGTCTCGGGTCGCGACAAGGATATGTCCGATAGGGCGATGCGGGGAATCAAAGACAACTCACGTAGAGGAGACTGGGACAAGAGACGGGACTCCAGGGGTGACTCTTGACTCGGGGTTACAAGTGAATTAAGATATAATTAAAGACTCAGGCGTAGGCACTCTATTTATAGCTTTTCCCATCGGAATATTCCTAAAGAACATTCCTCGAACATTCCTTCGAATATTCCCAATTGGATCTGCTCTCAAAGGGTCGCTCCCAAACGGACCTTTCCCTAGGAATATCCCCCACGGAACATTCCATCGGCCAACTAGATCTTGGATCGGGAACATTGGACGGACCCCTGCTATTGCGACGGAACCTTACGCAGGTCCTCGCCCAAACTACAACTCAAAGCTCTCATATCTGACTGTACTGCGCTACGTGCGTGTATCTTTGTGTCACACCCGAATCGTGGTGTAACACTCACCCCCACTACCTCAAGCAAATGATGCCCTCATCATTAGAACTGAACCCTGAGACTTTCTACTAGGAGAAAAGAACAAAAAAAAATACATTAATCTTGGCTTGGATCTTGGACTTGAAATCTTGGACTTGGACTTGGATCGTGGACACTCGGACTTATTACTACTTATCTACTATGTACCGGAAAGTGCAGGTACTTGTATCAGGGTCCTATGCTACTACAACCGTTCTATTTAGTCCAAAAAAATATTCCTCGGGGGGCACGGGTGAGTACAAAAAAAACTAAATAGAATGTAGTCCACATCAAGGCGCACGCCTGGGGCGTGAGCTGGTGCCAGGTAGGCGGTGAGGTCGCTGGTGGCTGTTACCATCAGTGTCCTCGTAGTCCTCGCCCTGCTGGTTGTTGAGCAAGGGCCGGAGGGGGGACTCATTGTCCATGGGCTCTTCAGTAACCCTGGTGTAGGGCCCTGGTGGCACAAAGTGTCCGGGTGTGCAGTGCGGCAAGCATTGTATCAAGACTGGAGCTTGAGCTGCAAGTGTGGGTCTAAGACAACTCATGGCTCGTATCAATTTTTTTTTTTTCAGGGTCTAGACGTCTCTAGTTCCATTTTTTTTTCTTCTTCTAGGTAAATCATGTGTTCGAGGACTAGATCCCGATGGTGCCAGGTCTGCCTCGGGGTCTTGGGTCTTGGGTCGTGGGTCTTGGGTTCTAGGTTTCATGTTGTTCGATGGCCAGATCCCGGTGGTGCCAGGTCTGCCTCGGGGTCTTGGGTCTTGGGTCTTGGGTCTTGGGTCTTGGGTTCTAGGTTTCATGTTGTTCGATGGCCAGATCCCGGTGGTGCCAGGTCTGCCTCGGGGTCTTGGGTCTTGGGTCTTGGGTTCTAGGTTTCATGTTGTTCGATGGCCAGATACCGGTGGTGCCAGGTCTGCCTCGGGGTCTTGGTTTTTCTTGGTGACTTGTTACACCTCAGGGTTTTGGTATACCCTAGGACTGATGGCTTGGACTCGTTACACCTTAAGGACTTTGTACACCCTAGGACTGATGGCTTGAGACTAGTTACACCTCAGGGTTTTGGTTTACCCTAGGACTGATGGCTTGGACTGGTTACACCTTAGGGACTTTGTACACCCTACTACCCTAGGACTGATGGCTTGGAACGCACAACTGGATATTTCGGGAGATGGGTCAAGGGACAGAAGTGTGTAGTACGTTTTTTCTACCTTTGCGGATAGACAAAACGGACACAACACCCGCTTTTCCCAACTCTGCCCTTGAGGATACAACGTAGTGGATGGTTGTTTTGTTCCTTATGCTGCCCTTGAGGATGGAATATTGGTGATATTGTACCTTTCTTGGCTCGAGGATAGAACGTAGTGGATGGTTCTTTTGTTCCTTTATCCGGACGTCATGTACATGACCGAGACGGCAGTTTCAGATTTCACTACCAAATGCGTGCCGGAGAGATTACTTCCTGTTGTACCTCCCATAGCCCCATCGGCGGTTTTGGGCCTCCCTACATGGGCACTCTTGGGTCCAATGTCCAAGCTCTTGGCAACGGAAACACCCGTCATTGGCCCGCAAGTATTCCCTGCCCTCTGGGGTCAAAGGAGGAAGGGTCGTGCCATCCCCGTTCCTGTCTCCCTGCCTAGTTGAGCTTGGGAAGTACCCTTGTCGAATTGGGCTTGGGTTTTGTCCCCGCCTACTCGCATTTGGGTGTTGCCTCAATTGCTCGTGCATCTCTTGACCAACTTCTTCTCTCACGGCTTGGATGATCTGGAACATCTGATGCGGATCCAAGTGAAAAAATTGTTGATGCGGATGTTGTTGAAGTTGATGCGCATCATCCTCCATGTTATCCATGGTGACATCCTTTTGCCGGGATTGGATGTCTAGAATCAATTGCTCCCTCAGTGCTTGCATGATTTGGGTTAGCTGGACTGGGTCTATGTGGGCGAAGTTCTGGAGTAGTTGACCGTTTCGGACAAGTGGCGCTAGGTCAGGTGTTTGCCCCACTTGCGGACATTGCTTAGCATTCACGTCTTTCATGCTCACGTCTTTCATGCTGAATCACAGGGGGTGTAGAGACGAGGAGCGGAGGGGAGAGTAACGTTTACCAAGGCTGGTAAACTTGTAGCCGTAGCTCGGCTTGTAGTCCAAGGGCTCTAGCTAATTCCTTCATATTTTCTATTTTAATGATATCTAGCTCCATGCGTCTCTGAAGGCCATGAGACTTGGTTGGGGGCTTGGCTAGGGCGAGAGGGCTGCGCGCTACCGGCATGTGGCCAGAGAGATGTCCAGCACTTCCGTATATTCTCCCGTGGCTGGCGAGCGCAGGCGTAGACTACGCCGCGTAGTAAGCGCCGCGTAGTAAGCAGCTTCGGGAGGGGTACAGGCTTGGGCTTAGTAAGCGGCTTTGCCTTGGGATCTGCAGCAGGGCCCAGTTTCTTCGAGGGTTTCGGAGACACTGCAAGGATACGAGAAGGGGTAGGTTACCGTTAGCGTGGGATCGAACCAAAAGCTCCGAAACCAACTTCGAGGGTTTCGGAGCTTTTGGTTCGATCCCACGCTAACGGTAACCTACCCCTTCTCGTAACCTTGCAGTGTCTCCGAAACCCTCGAAGAAACTGGGCCCTGCTGCAGATCCCAAGGCAAAGCCGCTTACTAAGCCCAAGCCTGTACCCCTCCCGAAGCTGCTTACTACGCCGCTTGCATCTGCCCAGAAGCCGCCTACTAAGCCCAAGGCGCGGACGACACCAGCAGCTGGAGTTTCAGCAGTTTCGGCAGTACAAAACCCTGTCCTTAGTACAGCTGCACCTACGGAGCCAGCTCAGATCACGCCCCCGCGCGCTACGGGATCTGCGAGTTCACGATCTCTTCCAACGTGGGTACTGCCATCAGTGCGAAGTACAGTCCACGTCGTACCACCTACTCCGGCTCCCACCAAGAAACGGCAGGCCGAGCAACGTGCCCCCGGCCCCGGTCTACAGTCGCCCCCCTCCAAGAAGCAGCAGACCGAGCCACGTGTCTCCGACCTTCTACAACAGGCTGACAAGGATCTCCAGCAGATCCAGCTTTGCACCTCCCAAATCGCCAGACTCCGCAAGGACATCGGGGTGCTCCATTCGGCAGCAGAAGTAACAGCCAGAGATTCTGACGAGATTATCCGCGGTCTATCTAGAGAGATCTACGACTTGAGGGGCGCACTCCAATTCGCCCACCTACAAGAAGCTCCGAAACCAAGTGTAACACACAGGAAAAGGAGTTAGGGAGCGCGCTTTAGGGTAGGGCCAATCTGCACACGTCACCGACTGCTGTTTAGTCGGGTAGTGTCGGCTGACAACTAAGCGACTGATAGTCAATCAAGTAGTGCCGTAATCTAACTAATTCCAAGTCTAGTGGACGACAATTACCGTCCTTGGTCAAGGGACGCGCAACCGCGGATCGTCGGACAGAAGGTCTTCGGACAGCTATTCAATATCTTAACTATACAAGCCTAATGCCAGCCACAGGTACTGCCTCTGAGCACGTACTTTCGGGGGGGTCTTCAGGGTCTCGAGGCCGGGACAAGGATATGTCGCTGGGGCCGGGCTGGGGTCTTCAGGGTCTTGAGGCCGGGACAAGGATATGTCGCGGAGGCCGGGCTGGGGTCTTCAGGGTCTTGGCAAATCAGGGTCTCGGGTCGCGACAAGGATATGTCCGATAGGGCGATGCGGGGAATCAAAGACAACTCACGTAGAGGAGACTGGGACAAGAGACGGGACTCCAGGGGTGACTCTTGACTCGGGGTTACAAGTGAATTAAGATATAATTAAAGACTCAGGCGTAGGCACTCTATTTATAGCTTTTCCCATCGGAATATTCCTAAAGAACATTCCTCGAACATTCCTTCGAATATTCCCAATTGGATCTGCTCTCAAAGGGTCGCTCCCAAACGGACCTTTCCCTAGGAATATCCCCCACGGAACATTCCATCGGCCAACTAGATCTTGGATCGGGAACATTGGACGGACCCCTACTATTGCGACGGAACCTTACGCAGGTCCTCGCCCAAACTACAACTCAAAGCTCTCATATCTGACTGTACTGCGCTACGTGCGTGTATCTTTGTGTCACACCCGAATCGTGGTGTAACATTCTCCTCCATGAAGGCATGCCTGTCCCAAAACAGACGACCTTCTAAAGTGGAGGCAATATGCGCTCGAAGCTTCACAGCTGGGCGATGCAAAAAACGATGCGGCGGTTTCCGAGGGATGAGATGGGGTGGGAAGTTTTGCGACCGGTCGGGCAGCAGTGCTGCCGCAGTAGCTGTAGCACGAGGTCGGTGTTTATCCAATGACAGTCTGATTGATCAGAGACCTGCCTAACCGGCGTGGTGGTGAGGGTGTGGGGTTGTCTTGGGTCAACGCTGGCCTGCTTACGACAAGTTTATCGCAACTTGATATTCATTGACAGGCCATTGTTGACCCAAATAAGTATCGCTCTTTGTGGAGCGTATGCCCTTAGTACTTCCCTTCCGTAAGCGAAGGTTGCGAACCGCTGGCGAAGGATCGTGTACAGACTATCAAGCCCGAGTGCAAATAAGATGGCTCTAGCTCCCGCGAGTTCCACAGGAATGGTAGCTAGGAGCAGCTAGTCGTAGCTCGCCGTGGACACTGCCCGGTAGTAGCTGAGGTCTACCTGTCTAGTAGTGCAGTGACCTGGTTGTAGCTAGCTGACCTGTTTTAGCTCAAAGGACGAAGATCTAGCTCATATGGGCAGCGTACTGCCATGTATAATAAGAGGTGCCTAATTGCTTTTTAGCAATCACTGGTGGTGTGGTGGGACTGAAGGAGGCGTGGAGGAAGTGTGTAAGGGACACTGCTTCCTTCCTGGCTTAGAAGCCATCTTTGGTCCTGGATTTTTGAAGGAATAGACACGTGAATTCTGCTATGTCATTCATTTTTTCATGAATGTATGAAGAGATTGTACTATGTTCATCTTGATATGAAAGCTTATATGTTGATTGTTTGTATGATTACATTACATTACATTACATTACATTACATTACATTACATTACATTACATTACATTACATTACATTACATTACATTACATTACATTACATTACATTACATTACATTACATTATGATAATGACTACATTTTCCCTTGTAATTGTTTCTTCTGCTCAGGAGGGCGCGCAGCCAAGTTGCTGGTTGGAGCCATGTAACCAAGTTCTAGTTCTAGAAGGATGCTTGGGAGGATCCTTTCCAGAAGTTGTTAAGTACAGACTTTGACAATGTTTTTTACGATTTGCACTTCAGTTTCTGGCCGTAATTTATTATCCCTTTTTTTTCTTCTTGAGACTTCTCATTTGTTAGCTTCTTACCTCCGCCACTGTAAGTGGTTGAGATCTGGGTCCTGCTCTAAGGGGTTTAATACCTACGCCACCAAAACGGTGGTTGGGAGTTTGGTTTGTTTGTCCTCGACACACCCCTGATGTAATGGGGTTTTTTGCTTTGTGGGTGCTTTTTCTTTTTGTTTAAAGCACGGAGTCTCATACACCCTCGCGGTGTCAAGTAGACTTTAACATGTAATGTAATGTAATGGCAAAGTGTCGCTGCGAGAAGCATGTCTCAACTGGACGTGTACCTAAACTGTCTGCTGCCCAGCTACCCGTGGCATGCTGACCTCTCTGATTACTTTCTGTACCCGGGAGACATGTGTCGAGGGTTTACCAGTATGCTACCCATGTTAACTACTCATGCATTCGGGGGACCTGTCGGCTCATAGACCATGTACGGTAATCAAACCAAACAGTAAAACGTCTCAATCTATTATTTACAAGGAATACAAGCCTTTTTGATTGACAATGAAGGAACATCACTGTGGCAATCTATCGAACTGGAGGTACATAGTTTCGCAATACTACAGGTAATATGTGAGGCAGTTCCTAAACAAAACGAAAATTCACACCCATCTACAAATGGTAGAACACCGCCACGTAGTCACGTACACCATCAATGGATAAACATTGGTCTTCGAACCAGGGTTGCGAAAAATACAAAAACCCTCTGAGTAACAGCAATCCTATTCATGTTGCTTATACCTTGACCTCCTAGCCATTCAGTAGATACTTTAGATTTGGGTTTTCAAAACACTAAGTTATTCGTGGATCCTACCTCGGATTTGAGAATTTTGACTGAGAATTCTGATATTTTGGCCCGATAATCGAGAATTCTGATCGATGTCGAATTTTTTGCCTGAAAAAGTGGAGGCACAAACTTCGAACTACGAGACCCAAATCCAAATCGTCCCCCATATGGCTGTAAATGGTTGTTGAGAGGGTTGCTGCTTTGCAGAATACATGAGCAACTCCTATCAAACCATAGCAAAGGTTCGGTCGGTCAAAGGGAAAGTCTCTGCAGCATATTTGGCTGCACCTGGACTGTAACATGCGAACCAACATGAAGTTGCGCCTGGGCACCAAACACTCACTGAAGTCGATTATATACTACACGTGATGGTACACATGTCAGTGGATGTACAATGAATGATGTACACGTGAAACAAGGAAGAGCAGTTCAAGCCTCGATAGAGGATGTTAGTCCACAGAGGCGCAACTGCTCGCAGTATCTCTCTGCCTCATCCTGAGGGCATACGATGACGACAGCGATGCCATGCTCATGTGCCTCCTGTAGCAGTGGGGAGGATAGGAGCTGCTATTTTTAGTAATGTGAAACTGGGCTCATTACTTTCATTAAGGGCGCCTGGAGGCGCGTCCCGAATGAAATGATTCGAATCCTTAATTCAATGTATTTTAATTGATTTAATTGAATTGTGTTTAATGTTGTGTTATTTTAATTCGATTTATTCCTTTCCATTTAATTTAATTGACGTGATTTGAATGCATGTTATTGCTTTAAATTGTATCAATTCGAATAGGATAAAATTGAAGGGCGCCTGGAGGCTTTACATTAATTGATTTCCAATCAATCGATTGATGATTTTGCATTATTAACTATAAAGTGACGAAAAAGATAGTTTTTGAAGGGTTGTTGATTGAAGCAGTATTGAACTATTTCTGTTCTGTAATGAAATGCATGTATGTAGATTGAATTTTGTTTTTAGAATTTGATGCAAGAACAATGAGGCCAATCAGGTGTCTGGTTGATTTTACGGAATTTGTATAAGGTATTGCATGTTTCGGCCCAGCCCAGACGTGAACGGTCCTGTCCTCCTGAACGGGTTTTTGGCCAGCGGCAGGTGGCGTGGCTTGCCCCTGCCTCCGCCACTGCCCCCGACCGGTGGCCCCCGCCCCTGCCCCACGCACGGCCCTGAGGTGGGGTCCGAGGGCTAATTATAGCACGAGTGCCCTAGGGGATTGTTTCGTCCATTGTGATGCTTACATGTTTCGCCTCCAATTTTTGACGACAATTCCGCTCCCAAACCTATGTGTACGCACATGTTTAAGTGGTTCAAATTTGAAATGTTAGCTCAAAACACCCTGAAATCAAATTGTTAACCGTTAATTGTAGCTTTTTGGCCCAACCTGAGCTCCTTTTCGTGAATTGCGATGCTCATATGTGCTCTGATCAGAATTTGTCCGGTATAAATAAGTCTTATAATTCATCAAAAATATAGAATGTTCAACTTTTTGATGTTTTTCATGAAACCTGAAAATTTGGTTTGAGACACACGAACGAACGAACGGACATTTTAATGGGGCTAATCCCTCTTCAAAAAATCTAGAGATTTTTTTCATTCGGGTATTAAAAATGCACCCCCTATAGCAGTGGGGAGGATAGGAGCAGTTCATTTTCAGTGATGTGGAACTGGGCTCGTAATTTAGAACTAAAAAACTGTTTGCCTCCTATAGCAGTGGGGAGGATAGGGGATGCTCACTGTCAGTGACGTGAACCTGGGCTCGTTATTTAGTATTAAAAATCATTGCAGTGGGGAGCATTTGAAGCTACTCATTTCAGTACTTCGAACCTGGTGTCTTTTTTGCCCTTGCCCTCGCACTTGCCAATCAGAAGCCCCAAGCACTTTCAACACTGCCCTGCGTATGCTTTCTTGCTTGTCAACTTTACAGCTACTGAAAATTATCATGCAGAAAGAACAATAGGTCCAGTAAATAGCGACAAAATCACTAACATTAACACTTACCCCCATTACAGCTAGTGCGCCCTCCATGGTCATGCCATCCACAACCTTCATCAGGACCTGAATAGGAAAAATGCACACAGTGTCTAACTTGAACTTGGCTACATGGCTTCAGCCAGCAATTTGGATGCTCACCGTCTTCGGCAGTAACGTAAGTACCAGGAAAAATTTAATCATTATCATCATCATCATCATGAACAATTAGGGGGCAAGTGCTGGCATCATACCAACATCAGCTGATATCTCTTATCAGCTACTAGCAGCCTCCTTTCTTGTCTGTCACAGTTCAGGGGATAGCCAATTAGGCTCAAGGGACTTGCCCAACCTCAAATAACCAAGGCATTTCTAGATTGTCCGGGGGCTATTAACAAGCACTATAAGATCTGGCCCTCTCCTCCTGATCTTTGATCAACCTGCTTTTGATCTACTGCTGAGATGCTTGTGTCAGTAAGACCTAGCATAGGCTGTCTCTAAACATGGGCTTCCAGAAACCAACAGCCAGACTGCGGAGCTTATCTTACAAAAATCAATAATGAATTCCCTAACCGAGCTGTACTCTCTCAAAACAAAGTGAAACCAGATCAAAAATTCATATTCTGGGTGAAATATCTCACACACTCACTCTATGCTGATCACCAGGTAACTCTCTAATACCAAGGTGAACCCAGATCATCAATACATGTTCTAGGTAACAGATCTCACACATTCACTCTATGCTGATCGCCAGATAACTCTCTCGTACCATGGTGAACCCAGATCACCACTTCATGTTCTAGATAACAGATCTCAGACATTCACTCTATGATGATCACCACATAATTATCTCGTATCATGGTGAACCCAGATCACCACTTCATGTCCTAGGTGACAGATCTCACACACTCACTCTATGCTGTTCACCAGATAACTTTACCCATGTCAGCATTGCTATTGCATCCAAGCAGCATTGCAACTTACATGGTAGGGCACCCAATAAGCGCTATGGCATCAAACACTTGATTGGGCACCCAGTAACTGCCAGGGCACCCATAAAGTATCCCAGGGCATCCTTTCTAGTTCACATCACCAGCTTGTAAAATCTGTCACTGGCTCACTTCACAGTTCAGAGAGAGAGAGACACTATACAGATCCCAGAGGGAATTATCAAGCTGAAAATGATGAATGAGAAGTATTTCACATACCTTCACAACTTTCTCTCTCTTGTTCAAGGAATCATTGTGCAGCATCACTTTGTAGGTGGGAGGCTTCTTCTTCACAGATTTTGTGCTGCAAGAGAAGGTAGGAGAAACTATCAGACGAATGAAAAGTTGTCGGATCTGGTCGGATCAGCACGATATGGATTCCATACTATAGGGTAGGATTAGAGAAACCATCTGAATATGGGGATTCTAGATTCAAGTCGAGGCATACCTTTTCTCGAGTGTCTTGCTTGTGGAGGGCTTCTCTGAGACTCCAGTACCGCCACCCGAATCGCCTCCTGCCGAGCAGCAAGCAGGCGCAAGCCTCTGGCGCCCAGAAATATCTGCAGAAGCATATTCGAACAGGTCCCAGACGATGTTATAGTTGCTGGGAGGAGGAAACCCTTTCCCGAGGGTTTTGGAAAGCCAGTAAGTACTGAACAAGCGTACCAGATAGATAGATAGGACGAAGAGGAACGGGAATGGCTCGCAGTATCGGCTTGCAGCCAACCTACGGAAGGGAAACCAGTGGTTATTCTCATAAGGCGCGAATATCTCGGCATATTCGCCAACACCGGGCACATCAGCTTCACTCACCCTGCTGTTGAGCGTCAAAACTTTTCTATATGTAATCATCTTATCAAGACAGGATAGAGAAAAATGCTGACGGGGTTGGTGGAAATGCGAAAAAAAACTCTTCCTGGGAGAACTCGGCACGCGGGGCCAATTCGCGACTAAAAGCCTGCCAAGAGAAAGGTCGCAGGCTCCTCAAGGCCGCGACAGACACTCTAGCTCGGAAGACTGTCAGGTGTTTTTGATATGAAAGAGCACAAACTGTGGGGCGGTGGAACACGTTCGCCGAACGTTGGAGGGTTACTCGCAGGGCCTGCCCCTACAATATAATATTTCCAACCATTTACAAACTGACGACAATGCCTAGCCCTTGCTCTGACAGTCTTAGCCTATCCAGTTCTACCCCACCCTGTTCGCTTCTCCGACCCTGCAGAGAAAGCGCAGAAGATTTCTCAATGGTAATCGGCTGAAAGTTGGCTCCGGGTAGGCGTATCCCACCTGTCGTGACAAGCCCTAGTTCAACAGCCCATGTGAACATGTCAAGGTTTGAACCTGCGGAAATCCGGGTCCACTGGCCACAACAATCCGGGTCCACTGGCCTTGCATGCAACAGTGGAAGCATTCATTTAGCTTAATTGGCTACCCCTGGACAAACATATGAATATACTATACTTGGACTAGGTTACAGCTCCAGCCGGCTGCTCGCCTAGTTCAAATGCGGAGCAGCCGTATTTGAACTTGAACTTTGTTACCGGTACATTAGTATGTATGGCCATGTACCATGGCTCCCAGCCATCAATTTGGCTTGTCACCTTTCTCGACAGTAAAATAAAATTAAAAAAAGGAGGGGGAATGAGAACGTAAAAAAACAATAAAAAGCAATAAACAATCTATGCATGTTGTCAAAATATATATAGATCCAATCTCTTCATACATTCATGAATGAACAAAGATAGCTGCGCAAGACCTTCGACTTCTGGATCGGACACCAGATAATGCAGATGGATAATAACGCCAGCATCGTGCACCAGAAAAGAATTGTATGGTGTCGTGGTGGGTGTGGGTAGGTGGGGGGTTGGGGGGGGGGGGGGGGCTGACAATGCGACCTGACATGCCCAGTGTGTGTAACTTGAATTTGAACTCAGCTCAAGTTCAAGTTCAGTGTGTGTGAGTGGTCCAAGCCCGGGCCGTGGAGACATTTTGTACGGTAAAATGAAGGGGAAAGTGATTTGTACGTGCTTGCATTTCCTGGCAATAATTTTTGTACTGCCGAATACAGCGAGCAGCCAAATTGTTGGCTGAAGCTATATAACCAAGTTGAAGTTCAAAAAAAGACCTACCATGCGACAAGGGGCTTTGATAAACATACAGGCTGCGTGCAAATGTAGTTAACGGAATCTGCTAACGTCCGGGGAGAGGTCCATAGAACAATGTTGCCCGCATAGCGATGCGACCCAATCATTATGCTGTAACCATATGAATGAAGAAGAGTTCGCAGACGTAAACAAATACGAAATTAATCATGTGTATAAAATACGAAGTTAATCATAAGATTGGAGCCACTTACTCAAGTTAAAGTTACACTGGGTCGCAAAACGGAACTAAACCCACAATTTCAAAATGGCACATGTTTCAGTCCGGGGTGGCCATTATGGCTAAATGGACTTTCAAAAATCACAAAATGACTACGAAGCAGCAACTTCCAGTCGGACTTCAATCGTATGTACAAAAATATAAATCAAAATCAATACCTGAATATGTTTCCTTCCTGGAAGCGTTTAGTTGGAACACCTAAGACACCCCCAAGAGTAATGGTGTGGGTGTGGGGTGGTGTGTGGGCTGGTCTTGGGTGACCAGTAGTACATCTCTAAAAAATACAATGAATAATTGAATAATGAATACAAATATGGATCTGGTTACTTACACACAACACTGTGTAGTAGCTGGGCATCCAGTACATAACGTTTGTTGTTGATTTCACTGTTTGGGCATTGGCAATTTGACATGCAACAAGTCCTAGGCAGCGTCGCAAGCGACGTGGAAAATTTGCGGAGAGTGTTGGCAACGGAATCGAGCGGACGGAAATCAGTTAGTTATGAGACTGTTGGCTGATGTGTCAGGCTTCGTCTCGGTCGTCGGTCAGCCAAACGGACAACGGGGTGATCCTGGGGGCTCCGCCAAAAATAGGGTCTGGGCTATGCATGGTATATAGCTTTGCCTCGGGAGAATGACCTCCTTGCGCGAGAACCAGGGTTGTTCAGGAAGCTGCGTCCTCCGTCGCAGACACAACGTCGAAGAGTCCGTTGCATCGCAGGACGCAGGCTATAAAATTGGTTGTGTCTCAGGCAGAAGAGCCCGGAGTTCTCCTTAAGTGCCCAGGTGAGCTCCCCCCCCCCCCCCCCCCCCCCCCAGTATCTAAGGGGGAGTCTTCTTTCAGGGGGGT
The DNA here is from genome assembly GCA_013435795.1 of Chlamydomonas sp. ICE-L. Lineage (NCBI taxonomy): Eukaryota > Viridiplantae > Chlorophyta > Chlorophyceae > Chlamydomonadales > Chlamydomonadaceae > Chlamydomonas > Chlamydomonas sp. ICE-L. Next base: position 167,489 of record JACBWV010000223.1, on the reverse strand, counting down.
CAGCGCACTGCAAATGTATGTGTGGGTCTGTGGCACCCCTCTCTGTACCCCTATGACACCCTTCCTGCCCAGAATGAACCTTATAGGCCCAATACAAGGGTGCCGCAACTGCCCCAAATTTGCAGTGGTGGTTCGATTTCAGGAGCAACAGGGGTTACTACACCCCCCAAAGTGGTTACCACACCACCCATCACCCACACACCTTGAAAGTGCTTACCACACCACCCATCGCCAACACACACCGGGATGTGGTTCCCACCCCCACCTATCTGAATCATTCACTGTGCCAGCATCAGTCTAGCCCTGGAAGCTGGACCAAGTTATTCATCCAGCAATGCAGGGCAGCTTCCTGGTGCACTTCCTCTCGAGCTACGTCGTTCTGTGTTGCAAGCACACGCAATGCCAATGTGGCGGCCGCATCACCCCCAACATCAGAGCTATGCATGGGGTGGTTGAAGGAATGAGACGTCTCTCCGTCCTCATCAGCTACACACCTCTGCTCCCAAGGGAGACCCTCCCTATGAGACGTCGCGTAAGTGCCTCCCCCCGCACCCACATCTGAAAGCAGCGCCCTCCGTGTGACGCCCATGCATTCTATTTTGTTCCGATGATGACGAGAGGATGTCTCCAGCAGGCACATGAGAGGTCGAATCAGACCGTGTTTAGAGAAGACATGGGCGTAGTAAGGTTTACTACCAAGTCGGCCCACCAGCCAGGCCGCCTGAACACGAGCCTGCCATGCGTCCTCATCAATCTCTTCCAGGTTCTCTTCCTTCAGCAACATATGTGAAATGCCTGCGTCTAGCCCACATAGCATCGCCGCATCCACCATGGCCTCGTCGTGACCAATCATCAAGTTCAGCAGTGTCGCAGACCAACGACTGAGTCCCACATGTGCACTTCGAATGTTGACAGCTAAGGTCATAAACAGATCCATGGATCTGCCTCTGAGTCTCTCCTTGTACTCCTCTACGGCGCTGAAGTGAGCTAGCGCCTCAATGGCATTGCTCCTCACCTGGGTGCCAGTGGTAGGGTAGGGTTGGGTTGGGTGGTAGTGATATGTGGCAGTTGTCGGTGGTAGGTTGGGTGGCAGTGGTGGGTGGTGGGTTGGGTTGGGTGGCAGTGATAGGTGGCGGGGGCAGTGGTGGTGGGTGGGTTGGGTTGGGTTGCAGTGATAGGTGGCAGTGGCAGTGGTGGTGTGTGGGTTGGGTTGGGTGGCAGTGATATGTAGCAGTGGTCGGTGGTGGTTGGGTTGGGTTGCAGTGGTGGGTGATGGTTGGGTTGGGTGGGTTGGGTCGGGTGGCAGTGGTGGGTGGTGGGTGGTATGGTTTGGGTTGGGTGGCAGGGGTATGTGGCAGTGGTGAGTGGCATTGGTCGGTGGCAGTGGTGGTAGGCAGAGGTGAGCGAGTTGCTTATAAATTAAATTGTAGCGGGACGATGGATACCATCACAAAGCTCATTGCTCCTCACCTCAGGGATGCCGCCAGTGTCCATCAACACCTCTATCAGCACGTTGATTCCATCATGCTCTGCAATCTCCTTCTGGATGTCCTCATATCGGGATAGGGACACAAGCACAGCAGCAGCGTACTCCTGCAAATACATAAATATATAGAACGCCTTATTTCGAGGCGTGAGGTTGAGGGGGCCAGCCCGTTGGCTTGCACTGGGTCCAACCACCACTCCTGCTCTTATGCATGTACATTGTATGTTTTCCCAGTCTATGGGTGGCCACATAGGCTAAAGGGACTTGTCAAACCATGATATCAGAAGGGGCTAAACAGAAAAAGCACTGATGAACTGGACCCCAAGCAATCATTTTACCGAGGCCCGGAGTTCATGCTACAGTGATAAATATGTTTTGCCGGAGCCCCCTCTTCAAGGGGGCGGGAGGCCCCATGTTTACCCATTTGTCCGTCCGACCGACAGACCGACCATCTGACTGCAATGAAGCCTGACACGTCAGCCAACTGTCTCTTAATAAACTTGCTTACATTGACACCTGTCATTCTGTTGCGAACACCTCTCCGCCAATTTTTAGCGTTGCATGCGACGCTGCTTAGAACTTGTTGCAATTCTCATCACACATTTTAATAGGGCATCACTATACTACGCCTTGAAAGTGACCTTTAATGGCGTCAGCAAGGCTGGGTTTAGGGTTGTACAAGCACAACCTCTCAGTCAACTTCTGAAACGCGAAAGTGATGAGCGACCCGCTTTGGAATTGTGCAAGCTCCTTCAGAATTTAGGGTTTAGGGACTGGCGGCAGCACTTGAGTGAGGTACAACTTTGACTTATACTTAGGGACCGGCATACCATATGATGTTGACTAAAGGTGAGTATGATATCATATGATAGCATACAAATTGTATCCTATGATATTGTACAGAAATGGTAAATTTAGCCAAGCCAGGCCGCCGGCATCATATGATATCATATTGCCATTCCCTACTTATACTTCGCGAGGCAGAATTCTGCCAAGGTAGAAT